>JAQSNX010004596.1:0-42679 GCA_029532605.1 Oreochromis grahami | reverse complement strand
TTGTTCTGTTTTTTTGTTTGGGGCTGTCGGGAGCCACCCCTTAGAGGGGGTATGTCAGGTTCTGGGTCCGTTGACCCAGTATTTTGAGTTTATTATATTTTGGTTTACTTTTGCATTATGGATTGTTTCTTATGTTTCTCTGGCACTTTGTGTTTCAGTTATCTTGGTGTTTTGGATTTTCTCATTTTGTGATGATGGTGGTGATGATGATTATTGTTATTGAGTTCCATGTTTCTGTTTATTGGTATTTAGGATTTGTGTTCGCATGTTTTGTGTGGGTTTAGTTCCATGTGTCATTTTCTGTCTGTCTCTCAGTGTCAGGTCTGCGTCTTGGTGTTGTGTTCTCATTTCCTGTTTTATTGTGAAGGTCCGCGTCTCATGTGAGTGTGTTCAGTTTTACCCCTGTCTCGTCTTGTTGATTATTCCCAGCTGTGTTCCCCACCTGTGTATAATCTCCTTGTGTTTCTCTGTGTATTTAAGTCGCGTCTTCTGTGTTTGTAGTTGCTGGTCCGTCTGTGTATCCACCCTGCGTCATCTGTGTGTCTCCCTGCCGTCTTCCATCATTCCGTCTTCTGCTATTCGTGTTCAGGTTTGTGCTCTTGTTCAGGCTCTGTAGTTTAGTTTACCCAGTATAGTTCAGTTCTCCGTTTGCTGTTTTGTCCTTTTCTTTTGTGTTTAATAAACCACCCTATCACCTGTACAAGTGCCTGCATTTGGATCCTTCCTTATTTTCCACACGGCTCAACTGCATTAAGGCAGCAAATCTCCGTTAACAAGTTTGGCCCATACATGGGGCTGGACGGTGTCAACGCGTTAAGGAGCTAACCACGCTAACGTACTAGTTCCCACCAATGTAACTGAGCACTGCTTGGCACATCCCACATACCGTTGTACTTTTTTCCGTGATGGGCTTACCATCAGGGTCATACTTCACATGAAAACCAAAATAGTTCCAAACACCAGATCTGAATGACGGAGGAGGAGGTTCAATTTCGGGTAGGGATGAGGCAGTTGCCCTGTGAGCTTAACTTGTCACGCTAGCTCGTGTTCGACTACTCCGCCTAGGCTGCATTGTCGAGCACAGATCCACTGAGCTCTCAACACAGACAGCATCGTCAGAAGAAAAGTTGATAAAATAAATAAAAAAAATTGAATTGTTCAATACATATGCGTACCAAACCGAAAGCACTGTATTGAATGGTTCAATACCGATACATATATTGTTGCGCCCCTAATGTATATGTATATATATATATATATATGTATGTATACATATACATATATACACACCGGTCAGTATAACAGTATAATCCCCAGTTTTACTTCAATACTTATCTATGGAGATGACTCCACAGTAAAGTTAACAGTGAGTATTTCTATTTTCTTCATGATGGCAGCATGAGTCCATGTGGGAAAGGTAAAAAGTATCTACATGACTGCAAAATATCAATGTGAACACTATTAATTAGATTCATGCAAGGTGCAAAACAGCTATACCTCTTATAGAAGCACCAGTAAGTGATTATTGTAATATGTTATAAACATCTCATGTTTATAACATATTGATGTGATGTGATCCAAAGGTTGTGACAGTTTCTGCTGCACATGGATGGTACCAGCAGTGAAAGTTTCAGTGTCATTTCAACTGTTTGTCATTAGGTACATCTTATACAAGACGCCCAAGATAAATACTTTACAGGGTGTGGAGTATCTTTACATCGATTCACGGGGAATGAGAACAGGCACCAAAGCCATCAACGATCCTCAGGGTGTCCTGGCCAATACTCTCAAACCCCTTTTTAAGCCAGTTGATACAATGGTGAGAAACAAAACTGCAGCCTTCTGCTTTTATTTTCTTGAAGTGATTATACATCTGTTTAAGATTTTTCCATATGGCTACAGGGACAGCAGTGTCTTATTTTGATGAGTAAAGTCTGGAAAATTTAAAAAAAAAACAAACAAAAAAAAACACTGTAGTGTAGTGATTTTGACATTTTGCTTGGCAAGTGAAAGATTGCTGGTTCAGTTTTAACTGCTGTGGTGATCGCCTGTGAATGAGGGAGCACCTAAACGTAACTTTTTTTTAAGTTTGTTTTTCAGAAAAAAACAGAATACGATTTTAAATTGGTTAAATAAATTAATTCTCTTTTGACAAATCAAGACAGCAGAGGATTCCAATTTTTTTTTCCAGTTTTAACATAAAACTATGTATAGATTAAGAAAAACATTTTGATTGTGCTAATTTTGCATCCTCTGCAGCCATCAAACTTTGGTTTTATCAGCTACAGTGATCAACCTCCAAGTGGTGCAGCTTCTCAAAATTTTGGTCACAGTAAAGGTAAGAACAATATAAGTATTTCATAGTATAGGCTCAGTGTCTCTAGTTTCTGGACATGATACTGTTCATTTTGAATATTCTATGGTGTTTCCTAGGTTCATGTTTATGTCTGTGAAGGTTCTAAGTTATCCAGGTCATCGTAGTCTAAGGAGCTTGGAAAGAAAAGCGTCTGGACTTCTTTAAGTTGCTTGAAGACGTTTCACCTCTCATCCGAGAAGCTTCTTCAGTTCTAGGGTCCAATGGTGCCCATGGAGTTCCAGATTTAAGCTCTGTGAGAGTAACCCCCCAAAGAGATGATGATCCTCCACCTAATCACATGAGCCAAGGTGCGAAAACGGGTGTAGGTCACAATCAGCCAGGGTTTCGGGTGAGCTCACTGTGAAACTTAGCCGCACCTTCTCATGTGATTTCCTGAGGTCAGATGGCCCAGGATGTGAGTGGGCGTTAAGGCATCTGGGAAGGGATCTCAAACACTGGCTTATAGATGGCAGACAGTTGGTGTTGTAAGCCACCGCCTCTGTTCAAAGATGGTCGCTCACAGTGGACATAGATGGCTTTCTTTCCTCGAAAAAGTGACCTTTGTCCTTTAGATGCAGATAGACCGCCAAGTCTTGTCCCATGGAGGTGGCTCTTCTATGTTGTGCCATGCATTTATGAAGTGAAGTGAAGTTGCTGGATCTGAAATACACACAGTTTTTCTGATACACCGGCTACATAGGGGAAGACAATGTTGTTGCGTTTGTCTTTCTGATCCTCCCTAGTTGGTGTCTGATCTTCTTTTCTCTGCATCTTTGCTGACTTGTTGAAAGCCCAATTAGGATAACCACATGTTTTAAGATCTTCTATTACATGTGTGTGTTCCCTCTTTTTCCCTCAGGCTTAGAGGTAACAATTTCTTCCCGGGTGGTGTAGGGTCCTGATTACTCCAAGTTTGTGTTCCAGAGGGTGATGGGAGTTAAAGAGGAGGTATTGGTGTGTGTGGGCTTCCAGTAAACTTCAATGTTGAGGTTTCCATTCTCTTCAATGCGCACGGCACAGTCCAGGAATGGCAAAAAGTTATCCTATCCTATGACAATTCATTTCTTATTACATGCAGTTAACATGTCATAACTTTAAAATACTATTTCCAAAAGAGTTAGAAAAATGTGAATCAAAATATATATAATAAAAAATAAAAGAATTCTTACATACATAAAGTTTACATTGGCCTTCCTGTTCTTGTGTGTAAGCAGAGGTTTGCACCCTGTTTATAAACCCTCTGTATTTAAATTCATGAAGGTGTCTGTTGATTGTAGCCCTTGACAATAGAGATCCACAGACCACGTGACTTTCACATTGTGGCACCAAAATCAAAACACTGCATCAAGTGCTGGCATTTCCAGCACCGGTAATCATTAATTCTGCGGTTTTAATCCCTACTTGCATTTTATTTGCCCCCAAAACAGCTATGTACAAAACAACGGAGAACATGGCAGGTCCGTACAAAGACAGACTTAACGAAAAGGCGAAAAAAAAAAGTAGGAGGAAAAAAATCGAAGGAGTGAAAGGGTTAGACCCATACGAGCATACAGAGTGGAGTAAGGACGTTAGCGTGCTGCCAAGTGTGCAAATTCCCTGCTGACTCGGCCTCAGGATGGCTAGAGGCAAGAATCAAGCGCACCCAAATGAGCGCATCATTGATCATGTGCACATCACGCAGAGGGAGAGTGGGAGTGAGAGACGAAAGGCGCAGCGACAGAGCATGGCAGTTGTAACGCAGTTTGTGTGATTCCATGTGCGTTAATGAAACTAAAACCATGCTTATAGTCACCAATACTGCATCTGCCACAATTATAAGTGCATATCTGGCTGTACCACAGTTGGATTTATCATGGCAAGCCCTGCTGTAACCAGTTCTTCTGTGAAGTTTCATTAAAGACAGTGAACTGAAAACTCCTGGACTGCTGCAGTCTTTCTGACCGAAGACTTAGGCCAGACTCGTATACACCGCCCTTCCCGTATATATATATTCTACAAGTGGTCCTTCGAGCCGGATGGTATACTAGCTGCGCTATGGCTACACCCAGAGAGTTTAACGACGACCAGCCTGCACTGAGTCCCCGTCCCAGCAGGGTGCGACGCATTCCCGGACATCTGGAGGACTTCGAACTCACCTACCCAGCTCACCGTCTTTATAGTACCACAGTAAGACCAGCATCACCACTCAGCCCTGGGAGTTCCCCTAACTACCCTGCAGCTGGTCATTATGGTACGGCAAGTCCAGAGGAAAGATGGCAGCGGCTGGAAGCACGTTGGCAAACGATAAGCCAGCAGATGAAAGAACTTGAAGTGGAAATGGACAGGGTCAGATTGCCTTCGTATCCACAGAGTGCCCATCTGCCTTATCCTTCATACCACTATGCAGCATTTCCGCCACATTACAGTAGCCTCCCCCATTTAGAACTGGGTTACCCTGTACGGCCTCCCAGTCCAAGAGCTGCACCTAACATTCAGCACCCGGTTCTGCACGCTCCAACACAAGCCCCTGCTCCTCAAGTGCAGGTTGACACTGCTGCATCAGACCCACGACCTGCTTCAGAAGTCATGCCTGTACCGGCCCCCGCATCCACAGCTCCTACAGCCTGCTCGCCGCCGTTGCCAACGCAGCCTGTACCCCCTGCTCTAACACAGCCTGCATTGCCCTTCGCACCACCTCCTGCTTCTCTAATGATGCCTCAGCCAGTGTCCCCTATCACACCGCAGCCAGAACCACACGTGCCTCAGCCAGTGCCCTCTACCACGCCTTTACAGCCTGAGCATGTCCCGCCAGAGCAGCAGTATGATGCACTTCCCAGGGCCTGGCAGTCTGCTCCACTGCCATATCCACCTGTGCATTATCCTAGACCACCCCGTGGTCAGCCCTATTATCCAACACCTCACCCAGTAGACAGCTCACATCAGCCAAGTATGATGGAGATGGCGATTGCTTCATCATTTGGCATTCCTAAACCCAAACTGACTGTATTCAGCTCAGGGAAAGAGAGTGATTTTCTTATGCTCAAAAAGGGTCTGGACAGCTTACTTGGCCCGCACAAGCATTTAAGTGAAGACTATAATTATCAGATCCTGCTTGACCATCTCACATTCCCATCTGCACTTCAAGTGGCAAAGAGGTATGTCAACAGTCAGACCCCATACACAAGTGCCATGCAAGCGCTCACACAGAGGTACGGACAGCCAAGGCAGCTAGTGCAGGGAGAACTGAAGGCCATTCTGAATGCCCCACCAGTCAGGGCCGGAGATTATCAAGCATTTGAGGACTTTGCTACAGCCGTTGGAACTCTAGTGGGGATGCTCAGTACAATGGAGGGCCCCTCATCGTCAGAGTTGAAGTGTGGGTCTCATGTGGACACTCTACTCACCAAACTCCCCACTAATTATCGAGATGCATTTGCTGAACATTGCTTTAACCGAGGAATTATCCAAAGTGGCAGTGACCATACATACACTCTCCCTGATCTAGCTGAGTGGCTGGAAAGGAAGGCCCAGACTCTGCAAGTGTCTCGCCAAATCACAAGCCCCTTCCCAGCTATACCAGCACATACTGAGTACAAGGACCGGAAAGCAGTGAGACAACAGAGGGTCAAACCTGCTACTATTCTGCTTGGGAGTCAGCAGGGATCGAAGCCCGCTAATCCTTCTCCGAGCCCTGCCACTGTACCACACCTGAAGAAGAGAGATCGTTTCAAGCCCTTCTGTCCTTATTGTAATAACCAGGAGCACTACCTCAATGCCTGTGCTGACTTTGCCACGCTCACCTGTACTGCCAGAGCTACCTGGATAAAAGAGAAAAAACGATGTTGGAAATGTGGGAGAGGACATTCCCCGGAAAACTGCACTCTGAAGAAGCCCTGTGCAACATGTGGAGAAAAACATCTGCTCATACTACATGATGTTGCTGCTGCAGAGAGCATCCTGACCGTAAATACGTCCTCCAATACGGTTTTCTTGGACCAAGTCAGCCATTCAGGGCGAGTAATGCTAAAGGTTGTCCCAGTGCGGTTGCAAAATGGGGAGAAAACACTGGACACATATGCTGTCCTGGATGATGGCTCTGAAAGAACAATCATACTACCTGCTGCCGTCCATCACCTTGGCCTTGTGGGAACAGAAGAGATTCTGTCCCTCAGGACAATTCGACAAGAAATCGTACAGCTGAAGGGAGCCACTGTATCCTTTCAGGTGTCAGGTATGACAAACCGAAGAGTGAAATATGACATTCACCAGGCTTTTACAGCAGCCGAAGTAACTCTGGCAGAGCAATCACGTGCTGCTGACCTCCTGACACAACGATACAAACACTTGAGAGGCTTATCCCTGCAGTCCTTTGACAAAGTCCAGCCCCTGCTACTTATCGGTTCTGATAACCCTCACCTGATAATACCTACCCAGCCTGTGCGTACCGGTCCAGTTGGTGGCCCAGTGGCTGTGTGCACAATGCTGGGGTGGGCGATTCAGGGACCAGCAAGCTTTTTGCAGCAACCAACAGATGAGAGAAGCTGTCTGCATTTGTCCACTCTCTCCTCCTCAGATGAGCTGCATCAACATGTCCAGAGACTCTGGCAGCTGGACACCCTACCCTTCCACACCAACAAGGAGGTGATGCGATCAGGCGAAGATAAAGCAGCCATAGAACGACTGGAGCAAGGGACTGTCCGGGTCACCGTCGATGGAGTGGCTCGCTATGCTACTCCACTGTTGCGAAGACAGAATGCACCTGTTCTTTGGGCACCTCCCACAGCAGTGATGGCACTCCTCAGAGCGACAGAGCGACGTTTGTGTAACAGTCCAGATCAAGCTGCTGTCTACAATGAGGAAATTCACAAGTTGGAGAAAGCTGGTTATGTAGTAAAGATCAGCACGGATGAGGTGAGCAGCTCTGCGGAATCATGGTTTATCCCACACCACATTGTGTACCACAACAACAAGCCCAGAATTGTCTTCAACTGCTCCTTTAACTACAAGCAAGCTTCTCTTAACAAGAACCTGCTTCCTGGCCCGGTTCTTGGGTCAACACTGCTTGGCGTGCTGTTGAGATTCAGAGAGTATGCTGTAGCTATCAGTGGAGATATTCGCGGCATGTTCCATCAGGTGCGCCTTCTGCCTGAGGACCAGCCACTTCTACGCTTCTTATGGCGAGATGGGGAGAGGGAGCGCAGCCCAGACGTGTACGAGTGGCGTGTCCTTCCTTTCGGGACCACATGTAGCCCATGCTGTGCTACATATGCCCTGCAGCGCCATGTAAAGGATCACAGCGAAGACAATGAAGAGGTACTGTACTCTGTGCTCCATGCATTCTATGTGGATAACTGCTTACAGTCTCTACAGTCTCAGACTCAGGCAAAAAACCTGATAGACAAGATGAGAGCCCTCCTTGCCAGTGGAGGATTTGAGATAAGGCAGTGGGCTAGCAACGCACCTGAGGTTATTTCTCACCTACCAACAGAAGCCAAATCAACTGAGTGTGAGTTATGGCTGACCACTAACAAGACTGAACCACAAGAGTCTTCCCTTGGTCTCCTGTGGCGCTGCAGCTCTGACACATTGGGATACAAGCACCGTGCCATTCCACGTACTGCACCAACCCTGAGATATGTTTACAGAGTACTGGCAAGCCAATATGACCCATTAGGTTATATCATTCCCTTTACAACGCGAGCCAAGGTTCTGGTTCAGGCACTCTGGAAGAAAGAGAGGGGCTGGGATGAGCCGATTGCTGATGAGCTCCTGTCCGTATGGTTAGCATGGGAAAGTGAGCTGCCATACTTGCCAAACCTCAGCTTGCCAAGGTGTTACACTCCTGGTATCTCGGCTGGGAGCCCCGTGAACCTACACATCTTCTGTGATGCCTCAGAGAGAGCCTATGGTGCGGTTGCATACCTGAGAGTAGAGACTGACAGCAATGAAGTTGAAGTGGCATTTGTGATGGCCCGATCCCGTGTGGCACCCAAAAGGCAGCTCTCAATACCTCGCCTGGAACTTTGTGCTGCCCTAGCAGGAGCACAGTTAGCCAAAGTTCTGCAGACCGAGTTAACCCTGCCATTACAGACAACTACTCTGTGGACCGATTCGACCACTGTCCTTCACTGGATCCGATCTGAATCCCAGCAGTATAAAGTGTTTGTGGGAACCCGAATAGCAGAAATTCAAGAGCTTGTTGGAGCTGAGAGCTGGAGATATGTTCCCTCTGAAGAGAACCCTGCCGATGACATCACACGTGGGAAATCCTTAAAGGATTTAACTAAGCCAGACCGCTGGACAGATGGCCCAGCATTCCTCCATCAGCCTCCCGCTAGCTGGCCTACGCACCCCACAGTGAGCTCGATGCAGGAGGAAGAGATCCGCGACACCATCTTCTGTGGCAACATTTCCACAAGCCCGCTGACACCTGATCTGACCCAGTTCAACTCCTGGACTGAGCTGGTACATGCCACATATCACGCCCTCCACGGGGCGGCCGCTCCACCGATGACTGCCTCCAGTCGTAGGGAGGCAGAAATTGCCCTCCTGAAAAGGTCACAAATTGAGAGTTTCCCGGCAGAGTTGGCTGCATTGCAGTCAGGTAAAACTATCAGCCCTAACAGCCGCTTGCTGTCGCTTTCACCTGAATTAGACCATACTGTAGGGTTGATCAGGGTTGGAGGTCGGCTCCGGAGGGCTGAAAATCTGAAAGAGGACACCATCCATCCTATAGTTCTTGCACCAGACCACCCTGTCACAAAGCTGTTAGTGCAGGACTATGATAACCGTCTGTTACATGCAGGTCCTGACCGTATATTCGCAGAGATAAGGAGGACCTACTGGATACTTCGCGGCCGACAGATCATCAAGAGACATCAACGCAGCTGTGTGGAATGTTGTAAATGGCGCAGCAAACCAGTAACTCCCCAGATGGCAGACCTACCAGCTGCACGATTACGCATCACTAAACCACCATACTGGTCCACTGGAGTCGACTGCTTTGGCCCTTACACCATAAAAATAGGACGGAGGCATGAGAAAAGGTGGGGTATTATCTTTAAATGTCTGACCACCAGGTGCGTACATCTGGACCTCTTGTGCAGCATGAACACAGATTCATTCTTGCTTGCCCTTCGGCGCTTTGTTGCAAGGAGAGGAAAACCCTTTGAGATTCTCTGTGATCGTGGCACCAACTTCAGAGGAGGAGAGAGGGAACTCAGAGAAGATTTTGCTGCCATGGAACCAGTTTTGAAGCAACAGCTCGCTGAACAGAGCATTGATTTCAAATTCAATCCACCACTTGCTCCACATTTTGGAGGCACATGGGAGAGGGAAATCAAGTCGGTCAAAGCTTCCCTGCGTGTCGTCCTGAAAGACCAAGCTGTCCCAGAAGAAGTGCTGATGACTATGCTTGTAGAAGTGGAGGGCATTCTTAACTCGAAACCTCTTGGTTATGCAACATCAGACATTGCGGACCCTGATCCCATTACTCCTAACCTTCTGCTTATGGGGCGGAGAGACGCATCCCTACCACAAGCAGTGTACAGCAAGAGTGACCTACTGGGACACCGCCGCTGGAGACACAGCCAAGTGCTTGCCGACCATTTCTGGGTTCAGTTTACTCGCAATTACCTACCTAACCTTCAGCTCCGTCAAAAGTGGCGCATCGGTACCCCAGATCTCACAGTAGATCGAGTGGTCATGGTGATTGACCCACAGCTACCAAGGGCTCTGTGGCCAGTTGGGCGGGTAACTAAAGTAATCCCCAGTGATGATGGCAAGATACGCACAGCTGAGGTCGACATAAAAGGAGCTAAATACATTCGCCCCGTGACTAAGCTCGTCACTCTTCCAAAATTGCCAGAGGACTGAAGGGGTGTATATTATCCAGCAGGGACATTTGTGTTCTGCAAATTCACTTAGTGAATTTGGGGGCGGCTGTGCAAATTCCCTGCTGACTCGGCCCCAGGATGGCTAGAGGCAAGAATCAAGCGCACCCAAATGAGCGCATCATTGATCATGTGCACATCACGCAGAGGGAGAGTGGGAGTGAGAGACGAAAGGCGCAGCGACAGAGCATGGCAGTTGTAACGCAGTTTGTGTGATTCCGTGTGCGTTAATGAAACTAAAACCATGCTTATAGTCACCAATACTGCATCTGCCACAATTATAAGTGCATATCTGGCTGTACCACAGTTGGATTTATCATGGCAAGCCCTGCTGTAACCAGTTCTTCTGTGAAGTTTCATTAAAGACAGTGAATTGAAAACTCCTGGACTGCTGCAGTCTTTCTGACCGAAGACTTAGGCCAGACTCGTATACACCGCCCTTCCCGTATATATATTCTACACAGCAGACTAACATGTGAGCTGGAGTGTTCTGAGACGTTATATTTGGTCTTCGAATGGCTGCAATCCAGGCCATCCGTCGGCTCTTTGTTACTTCGGAAACATGGCTTGAACAATTTCTCTTCCACGACGTAATCCGATAAAAACCGATCTCTTTACCCGTCGGCTTCCCGTGGCTGTCATGCCACCGGCTATTGCAGTTAATAACACAACAGCTTCTTGCCATTTTTTGTGTTTCTTTTTATCGCTGCGTGACTGTTTTCTTGTGAAAGCCTGCGTGCGCTAGTACCGCTTGCCACTCGTATCTACAATCCTTTGAGGTTTTACCCTGAAATGATGTCACATTTTCAATCTCTATGGTGCAGCTGTAACTAGTTCAGAGTGTTTTTGACTCAGTTAGATGATATTAAAAAAAAGGTTTCTTAACCACAGAAATAACCACACTTTATTCGTCCTGTGTGGTGTTTCAAATCTTTTGGTGCTGCTGAACTAGCCTTTGTATTAATTCTATTAAGAATGAGTTTTGCCCACTTTAAAGTCTCCTTTGCTTTTATTGACATTCCTTGGACCTCATTCCAGTCAGGAGCTTCGAAATACAGATTCTACACTTGTGTTTGATGTTTTACCTGCTCAATTTGTCATTAAATGACAAATTAGCTTGTTAATATAGCATCCACACTATTGAGTTCCTGTTTCTCTTTATTCTTTATTATTATTATTATTCTAGTTGTCCAGTTACTTTTGAACTGAAAATGGGGAACTATATATGAAAATTACTACCATTGCTCATCAAACCCTTCAAATTAAAACTGAAGGTCTGTCTACCA
This sequence comes from Oreochromis grahami, assembly GCA_029532605.1. Taxonomy (NCBI): domain Eukaryota; kingdom Metazoa; phylum Chordata; class Actinopteri; order Cichliformes; family Cichlidae; genus Oreochromis; species Oreochromis grahami. Next base: position 31,166 of record JAQSNX010004596.1, on the reverse strand, counting down.
TATCTTAATTGTTTGACTCAAAATCCACTTTGGTGGTGTACACAGGCAAAACTACTAAAGTTATGTCATCGTCTAAATAGCTACATTAACTGTTAGTATTACAAGGCGCTTGTGTCTTTGAAAACACACAATTTTTTTTGTTTTGTTTTCAGTCTGGAATTTGTTGATCACCTGTTTAGCAAAAATTGTTCAGTAGGTTCTGTTTCAGTTGACTTTACAATATATCACATTTTTTTCCAGGAGTTCTGCTTGTGAATAAAAGTGGAACTGGAATCTGGCTCCTGCACAGCACACCAAACTTTCCTAATAAAAGGGATGAAAATTCCTTCTGGCCTTCAACTGGAGTAAAAAATGCACAGACATTTATCTGTGTAACATTTCGCTATGACCAGTTTGATAAAATTGGTAATGTATTCACAAAACCTTTCATATTCATAGTGTGGTTATATTTTATTAGTGTAATGAATTATGCACTTTAATGTGGGGCTGTTTTTTTAGGTAAACATCTGCAGTATATTCGAGCTTTCCCGTTTGATCATCATATTCCAGGAGACTTCCATGCAGAACTACTGGATGTTGTAAACAAGGTTCATGTTCTTCCAGATGATCATTTTCAGCAACTGAACTCAAATAAAGGGGTCAACTTTTACAGCATCGCAAAAAACATCCAAAGCTCTGCCGATGGTGAGATATCTGCATGTTTAATAAATAACAATAGTTCAAGCAATGATGGGAATAACGGCGTTACAAGTAACGGCGGCGTTACAAGTAATGGCGACGTTACTAACGGCGTTATTTTTTTCAGTAACGAGTAATCTAACTAATTACTATTTCTATCGTTACAACGCCGTTACCATTACTAACAAGGAAATGCGGTCCGTTACTATTTTTCAACAAACAGATGGTTGAAGCTGTGTTCAGCTTACCGCATTTTATATCAGTTGCATGGAAGTAGCTGTAAGTAATCTGGACGCTACAGCTTTAAGCAGCTGTGCGCTCCCGTGGGCGGCAATCACTTTCTGCCCGATCACTTTTTTGGCACAACACCTGGAGCTAAGGGGGCAAAACAATCGCATGAGTGCTGCTGTTTGACTGAGGAAGAATAAAGTAGTCGTGGTAAGCCAATCACATGACCACTTCAAGATGACAAAGCAACAAGGTGATATACAGTGGCTTGCAAAAGTATTCGGCCCCCTTGAACTTTTCCACATTTTGTCACATTACAGCCACAAACATGAATCAATTTTATTGGAATTCCACGTGAAAGACCAATACAAAGTGGTGTACATGTGAGACGTGGAACGAAAATCATACATGATTCCAAACATTTTTTACAAATAAATAACTGCAAAGTGGGATGTGCGTAATTATTCAGCCCCCTGAGTCAATACTTTGTAGAACCACCTTTTGCTGCAATTACAGCTGCCAGTCTTTTAGGGTATGTCTCTACCAGCTTTGCACATCTACAGAGTGAAATTCTTGCCCATTCTTCTTTGCAAAACAGCTCCAGCTCAATCAGATTAGATGGACAGCGTTTGTGAACAGCAGTTGTCAGATCTTGCCACAGATTCTCGATTGGATTTAGATCTGGACTTTGACTGGGCCATTCTAACACATGGATATGTTTTGTTTTAAACCATTCCATTGTTGCCCTGGCTTTATGTTTAGGGTCGTTGTCCTGCTGGAAGGTGAACCTCCGCCCCAGTCTCAAGTCTTTTGCAGACTCCAAGAGGTTTTCTTCCAAGTTTGCCCTGTATTTGGCTCCATCCATCTTCCCATCAACTCTGACCAGCTTCCCTGTCCCTGCTGAAGAGAAGCACCCCCAGAGCATGATGCTGCCACCACCATATTTGACAGTGGAGATGGTGTGTTCAGAGTGATGTGCAGTGTTAGTTTTCCGTCACACATAGTGTTTTGCATTTTGGCCAACAAGTTCCATTTTGGTCTCATCTGACCAGAGCACCTTCTTCCACATGTTTGCTGTGTCCCCCACACGGCTTGTGGAAAACTGCAAATGGGACTTCTTATGGTTTTCTGTTAACAATGGCTTTCTTCTTGCCACTCTTCTATAAAGGCCAACTTTGTACAGTGCACGACTAATAGTTGTCATATGGACAGATTCCCCCACCTGAGCTGTAGATCTCTGCAGCTCGTCCAGAGTCACCATGGGCCTCTTGGCTGCATTTCTGATCAGTGCTCTCCTTGTTCGGCCTGTGAGTTTAGTCAGGGGTGCCCAATCCCAGTCCTCGAGAGCTTCTGTCCTGCAGCTTTTAGATGCATCCCTACTCCAACACAGCTGAATCAAATAGTTGGATTACCAGTTCGGCATGCCATCAAGTCTGGCAAAGGCCTGATAACGAGCCATTCATTTGATTCAGGTGTGCTGGAACAAAGATGCATCTAAAAGCTGCAGGGCAGTAGCTCTCGAGGACTGGGATTGGGCACCCCTGGTTTAGGTGGACGGCCTTGTCTTGGTAGGTTTACAGTTGTGCCATACTCCTTCCATTTCTGAATGATGGCTTGAACAGTGCTCCGTGGGATGTTCAAGGCTTGGGAAATCTTTTTGTAGCCTAAGCCTGCTTTAAATTTCTCAATAACTTTATCCCTGACTTGTCTGGTGTCTAAATCCAATCGAGAATCTGCGGCAAGATCTGAAAACTGCTGTTCACAAACGCTGTCCATCTAATCTGACTGAGCTGGAGCTGATTTGCAAAGAAGAATGGGCAAGAATTTCAGTCTCTCGATGTGCAAAGCTGGTAGAGACATACCCTAAAAGACTGGCAGCTGTAATTGCAGCAAAAGGTGGTTCTACAAAGTATTGACTCAGGGGGCTGAATAATTACGCACATCCCACTTTGCAGTTATTTATTTGTAAAAAATGTTTGGAATCATGTATGATTTTCGTTCCACTTCTCACATGTACACCACTTTGTATTGGTCTTTCACGTGGAATTCCAATAAAATTGATTCATGTTTGTGGCTGTAATGTGACAAAATGTGGAAAAGTTCAAGGGGGCTGAATACTTTTGCAAGCCACTGTATACCAGTTTTTAAATTGTGTTGATAGGCCACATAAAACCAGAGTCATGATAAACAATATATACACGCCGTTTTTCCTGAATAGTTTCATCACGTCTACTGTCTAAGGAAAGCGCTAACAAGCACTTCTGCTTATGAGAGAAAATAAACAAAAAAACCAGCCTGTTCATTTTGGTGGAAAAATGCACCATGTCGACCAATCAAAAAATGATACGGCAACATGACATTTGGTTGTTTAGGGCGATCGTGGCTCAAGAGTTGGCAGTTCGTTTTGTAATCGGAAGGTTGCCAGTTCGAGCCCCGGCTCGGACAGTCTCAGTCATTGTGTCCTTGGGCAAGACACTTCACCTACCGCCTACTGGTGATGGCCAGAGGGGCCGATGGCGCGATATGGCAGCCTCGCTTCTGTCAGTCTGCCCCAGGGCAGCTGTGGCTACAACTGTAGCTTGCCTCCACCAGTGTGTGAATGTGAGAGTGAATGAATAGTGGAACTGTAAAGTGCTTTGAGGGTCTCGAAAAGCGCTATATATAAATGCAATCCATTATTATTAGGAAGAGGGGGGAGTTTTAGGAATGACGGCGAGAGAGAGCGAGTTTTGAGATGTGAGAGATTTGTGACGTTTAGCGTGTTTGGAGTGTGTAGTTAATGTGTCGCGTGTGTAGTGTTGTGGATAGTTTTGTGTTGTGTGTCAGAACAATGAGGCAACTGCTGTCTCCAGGTAGAAACAGGAGTGATACATCTGCTGCTGTCAGGCCTGCAGGTATCAGGCTGTGATGTTCTCCTTTATAGTGGACAGAAATTATTTTTTTGGAGTGGCACAAATAATTTGTGTGGCATCTTATTGAAGAACAGCTGATTGTTCTGTAAATAGTTTGAAATGGTTATTAAAAAAGGGTAAAAGATAAATGGCTGCAAATAACTTTGTTGTTTGCAAAACTTGTGCGTATGATTGTAAAATTGACCATTTATATTTGCATTTAAAGTTATGAAATATGATTCATTAAACATATTTGTGGTTGTTACAGTAAAAAATATAACTTTTTCTACTCTGATTTTATGGTTTTTGTCTGATTTTAGATCAGTTGTGTTAATACAGTATGTCAAAATGAAAACATGACTGTGAATTCAGACACGTGAGGTTGTGCTGAAAAGGATGATACCAAACAAGTAAAGTAAATCATTTTTAAAGGTAAAATGTGGAGAGAAAATCAAAAGTAGTTGAAAATGGCCAATTATACCCTGGACCCCAGAGGGTTAAACATTTTTTTTAAAGTAACGCAATAGTTATTTTTCAAGTAATTAATTACTTTTAGAATCTTCTAACTCAGTTACTTTTTTGAAGAAGTAACTAGTAACTATAATTAATCAATTTTTATAATTAAGTAACTTGCCCAACACTGAGTTCAAGTCATGGCAAAAAATGTCAGAAAAAGAAAGGACTTTGAAAACAAACCACTGGACTTTGTGACAGTTCTGTTGCATAACCTCAAACCACTGAGCAGTTAAGCCAATTCTTCAGTGTGAATGTCACCACATAGCCCCAGTGGATGATGTCCGGTCACCTGATGGGTCTTCTGTGTCTGCTTCATATGAGCTGGCTGTAGAGAAACACTTATTTTCTAACAGTGTACTTTTCTGCTGTGCTGAACTGTGGTTTGGGCATTTATTGAGGGGTGTCTTGACTGATGTCTACACTATGAACCGCCTCACCCAGCATGAGGCATATTTAGTAGAGCAGAGGTGGGTCCCATTGCTGCACACAATAAAATGCACAGTGCACCCTGCGGTTCTCACTGGTTCTCTGATTGGACAATCCTCCAATCAGAGTGAACATGTTTGTGAACCAGAGTTCATCTTTTGCTTGACTTAGTTCAAGAGTGAAGAGGTACAACATAAAAATTTAAGAGTTGGTCCATTAAAATAACCCTTCAGTGGTTTTAGGGTATAAATATCACTTTTGTTTTCCTTTTTATGGCACGGATCCCAGAATTTGTCGTATAATAAATAAACCTTTTTTTTAAGTTGTGAAATATTAATAATAATATGTATAGTTGAAAATGCCAGTGGGTCAAAATGATCTTCGCAGCATATTTAAGTGTGAATGATGAAACCTCATTTAATTCTGAGGTAAGGTCTGCTAAAGTTTATTTCTGAACCACATGTAGACTTTTGTGTAGATGTCTGTGTGCCATTTAGACTCTTTTTAGACCGCAGATCAATAGAAAACTGCTCAGTGGGTTTGAATTAGATTACTATGTGTACATATGTTCAAATAATAATCCGGTTAAATCAGAACTACGGTCTGATATAACTGGACTAAAGAGTGAATGCTAATATACGGACAGTGAGGCAGCCCATGTAACACCAGTGCTGTTGCTGTTGTTGTTATAGGTGGAGATCTTTATGTCACTATTTCACAGAAAGTCAGCAGTGATCTGCTCGTCCAGACGTGGGGCTGCCAAAGGGGGCGGGATACATCCTTCTGCAGAAAGAATAGATTCAAAGTGGAAAATATCAAAATGATAGAAACTTGCCAATGGAACGAAACTATTCAATGGGAGAATACAAAGGACCATTCCAAGTGGTGTGTAGCTAAAGATCCAAAGAATAACTTGATGTGTGTTGCTGATGTGAACAGAGCTCCAAGCCAGTACGCTAGGCGTGGAGGTGCACTGTGTATTGATGATAAAAGAATAAAAGACATTTTTAAAAGTTTTGCAAAAAAAAATGAGGACTGTCAAAACAGGAGCCTCCTGGACATCCTGGATGTGCTGAATCTTCGAAATTTCCTGAACATCCTGAACCCCGACTGTGATCCATAGCTACATACTGACTAAAAAAAGTCTGTGTTACTCTGAAGTATTTGGCATGTCTAAAAATAATTTATATCTTAAATCTAATGAGCTCTTTTCCTGCATGTTTTAACCCATGATCATACAGAAAGATGGAGTAGAATTAAAAGAGAAGTAATTAGATAAATGCAGTGCAGGTTAATAGCTTTCTAATGATGATAAAGTAAAATAATATCTTATATTCATATTCATGGTTCTGTTATGTTCACATGTACCTTGCCTGGAAATTTAATATGAAACTAAATGTTGAAAAATTATGTCAAGAAGCAAAAACTTTTGGAAAACATGTTGCCATCTGAAATGCCTTATAGAAATAAACTTATAATAGGAACATGCTCATCCTCTGCTAATGCTTTATATGCAACAACCAATCCAGATGTGTGGATATACAGTGTAACCGACATCTGAAGTCACGTGTCTGGTTTGTAACATCAAACTGCAGGATTATTGTTGTCGTGTGAAAACAGGTGACGTGTGTTTGCCCTGCAAATAAATTTTAATCATATTTAAAGTGAAGCGACTGAGATGTTGAAATCATTCTGTTATAAAAGTTATTCTTTGAGACACAGCCTAAGCAAAAAGTGAAATCCTCACAGAAATATGCAATATGCAGGAAATATGATTTCCTGTCTGCAGCATGTGTGTTTAGAGACTCTTCAGAGAGAAGTTATAGCTTTGAAAAAGTATCAACCACTGCATTTTAACCCAAATCTGATCGTTTTCAAAACCTAGTTTTTAGTAACTGTGCCAAATGTGGAGTTTTTCTGTTTTTGCATGTGGAAAATGGTCTGACACTGGTCTGATATTTTTGTTTTTTTTTTTAAATTATGTGATATCAAATGAAAAGCAGAAACAAAATGTGTCAACAACAGATAAGAAGGGAAACAAGACTGGTTCTTTCTTTTTTAGTCCTATAAACCAGGAAAACTTTACTTTGTGCAAATGAACAGAGAGCTGATGGATGATTAAGAAACAAAGGAATAAAAAAATGGGCAGATTCATGTTCAGGATCATCAACATTTTTTTTTCATCACATTTTGTGAGTGTTTCATAAACTGTAGAGCAAGTGCTGAATAAGATGAGAAACACTTTATTGTATTCCTCCTAATATTTTATTTCATTTACACTTTCTTTATCCCATCCAGTAGGCAGGTGTTCAGTTCCACAACAGCTGTTAGTTTAATGAGGTCAGTATGATTTAATATGGCGGGTTCAAAAGTCCAGGGTTACAAAGTCCCAAAAAAATTAAGTAACAAAAAACCAAGTGCATAAGATGCATTTGGAACCATACCAGGACCCGGGCGACAGCGAAGCAGTGTAGATGACCAGCAATGGAGACGGAGCTGCTCGGATGCAGGAAGCCGGGAACAGACATGGAGCTCCTCTGGTGGGTGGGCAGGAAGCCGGGCTGGAAGCTGGCAGCAGACACGGAGGCCTTCTAGCAGCGTAGGAAATGTCCAGCAGTGGAGACGGACCCCGTCTTGAGGCCAGGTACGTAACACAGTCATCGGTTTAGCTGGCACAGGAAGTATAAGCTCAGGAACAGTCAGCTTGGGCTCAGGATACATGCGCCCAAGAATGGCCAACTCAGACAGCTCAGCAGACTCTGGCTCAGGATCTGGCAGCAGCAGAAGATGTTCAGCCTCAGGTGCATCTGTGTCCGACAGCACAATATGGTCGGGTTCAAACAACCCAGGACATTCAGGCCCAGGGGCAGCTGACTCAGGCACAGGATTAACAACATCAGCCAGTTCAGACTGCACAGGATATATTGGCTCAGATTTAGCCATTTCTGGTACGAGGTACGTAGTCTCAAATGAGGCCAGCTTGGGTACAGGCAAAAAAGTCTCATGGGAAACCAGGTCAGATTCAGATACCGAGGGTGCCAACTGCAGGACCCCAGAGAACTGGGGAGTGTCACCAGGCAGGATGGGTATAAATAAGGCACCAAGCTGAGCAGGGACAGAAGCATCCACTAGATGAGAGGACTCTGGGCCTAGCATCAACCATTCCAAGCAGAACAACAGGCTGGGGACTGATGATGACTGTCCTAGGTGTAGGGAGTGCAGGCCCTTGCAGTGTGACATCCATTGGGTTTGTCAATGTGATCTCTGTCGGGCCTGGCAACGTTATCTCCGTTGGTCCTGGCAATGTGACCTCTGTCGGGCCTGGTAGTGTTATTTCCATCTGGTCTGGTAGTGATAGTTCTGATACACAGGATGGCAGCAACAAGACTGGAAGGCTGTGCTGGACTGTTTTGTGCTGTTTCATGATTGTAAACAGTCAAAAATTCAGACATTATGGTCATAAACAAAAGTGTTATTCAGGGATGAGGACCCTCATACAAACATTTTTATCATGACCTTCATTACCCAGCCCTACTTGTGTATTAAAAATCAGGTCAATACCATATTAAAATCACTGAATCTTTAAAATCAACACTCAGGTTAAAGGTTGCTCTTACTTTGCTCAGTCAGAGAACTGCAGTTAAAGCCCTTTATCTGGTTGCTGCAACCAACACCCAGACCAGGTGATGGCATCAGAACAAAAAACACCTGAAGCAAAAAAAGATTTCTTTAGGAAAACTTGTCTTTCCATAAAGTCTTTACTTTGTCAAAAGTCTGCAGCTTGTATTTTTTAAGTGTTTTTCAAAATTTTTGTTTATGTTATTTTTAAATTTAGTTTGTCTTTGTAAATCTCAATGCGAGGGGATCCAAGTTTAGTGAAAGACTGTGTGAGAACATTAAGAATTAGTGGATTCCACCATCTGTGGTTCATAATGGGATGAAAAGCTTCAGAGGATCAGGCTGCAGAGCTTTGATGTTGGTGGTGTTCAGGAACACCTATGAAAGCCATCAACATGGACATGGCTCATCACTGGATCATGAAGCTCAGACTCTTCCTTATAAAGAAAAACAGAGTGCACCAATGAGCACTCTGCCAAGTCCCAAGTGGAAAACTGTCCTGTGGTCTGACCAATCAGAGTCTCACACTGTGTTTGGAAATCATGGATGCTGTGTCCTCCAGGCAAGAGGAAACCACCCAGCTTGCTATCAGCACACAGTTCAAAGCAAGTATTTCCTGAAAGTAAGACTTTAAGGCCCCATTAATGCTTGACTATACACTGCCACTTAGATAAAGGCTTTTTTGGAGAATGCTTATTTCAGCAAGAAAAACCTAAACCAGCCTGTTCTCATTTTACAGCAGCATGACTCTCAATGAAAGAGTCATTATGTCTTCTAAAATCAATATTTGAGTCTATTTTTCAAGCACATCAAAGAAGTTTAAGGTTTACTGATAAATTTCAGACTATTAAAGGAGTCTTGCGGTCTGCTTTTTTTCTGTGATATCTGGAAGAACAATAGCTCAGAGGTTTTGAAACATTTTAGCCTGAACTGAAAACAGGTCTGTCTGGGCTAAAGCTATTTCCACTCTTCACTGAAAGCATCGAGGAAACACAGTAAAAAAAATACCTGAGGAGTTTTTAAGTGTTTGTAACAGACCACACCCCGGCTTTCGCAGGCGTGATTTCCTGTCAGCTGATAACAAACAGGTGCAGATGGAAACACCGTGAGTGTTCACAAAAACATACCCCGATCTGTTTTTAACCCTGAAACTCTAAATGACCACAGCTTCATCACACAGTTTATGATGGTAACTAAACATAACACACCCATGGTTTGCACATGGACACACTGAGTCATCTCACAATACTTTATAATTGGTTATGAGTAGATCTGCACTCAAACACAATCAGGAGCAGTGTTGAAACTTCAGAATGAGGAATCACCGGCTTATGAGAGTAAATATTGTTAACTATAGTTAAGGTTACCATGGAGTTATCAGGTAAACAGACAGGTGTGTGCACAAGTGTTATTAAGGGATAACACAGATTGATTCATAGGTTGCTACCAGATAAACTTTATCTCTCTCATCTGTCTGTAAGCAAGGCACAAACAGAACAGCTTAGATACATAAAAAGCATCTTGGATCCTCTTATTATTATATATTGTTGAAATGATTGTTTTTAAATGATTAGTAATGGTACTTTTAAAAAAGTGCATAGAGTGGTGGGGCCGAATCCTCGCTGGGTGAGCAGATTGACTCTCCATGGACTCTTTGTAAACATGAACAGAAATCATGGAGTCTTATATAGCACAGTTTTCTTAATGTGAAGAAAATGGCAAAAGGTGCTGATGAAACTCCATCCATCCAGTCACTGCCACCCCAGGACATAGAGGCAGCAGGGACACCCAGACCTCCCACCCCTCGGCCACCTCCTCCAACAGGACACCAAGGTGTTCCCAAGGTAGAAATCTCTCCAGCATGTCCAAAGTCTTCCTCAGGCCCTCTTCCTATTTTTGGACATGCCTGGAATACCTCACCTAGGAGATATCCTAGTCAGATACTCATAATACCTCGATTGGCTCCTTTTGAGGTGGAGGAGTAGAGGCTCTACTCTGAGCTCCTTCTGAATAACTGAGCTTTTCAACCAATTTCTAAAGCTAAGCACAGGCGTCCTTCAGAGGAAGCTCATTTCCATTTTTGATTAAACGTTTTTGTTTCTAACAGAGTCACCTGTATTGTCCCTAACCCCACAAAGATCTTTTTTATCTTTTTTAACTTTAGAGCCCATAAATGCTTCAAAGAATTTAAAACCCACACGTGGCCAACATCCAGCCCACACGTGGTTAAACCAACTGCAGATAATCCTACAGTTTATCCCTACTCATCACTCACCCTCAGCATTTAAGTGCAGGCTCTTCCACCTGCTCTTTGCCAGATTTCTTTGGCAGTGCCATCATAGTTTTGTTCAGGCTCATTAGTGCTTGTGTCCTTTCACTAAGCCTATTTGTTTTGCTTCTGAACCAGCCTGCAAATTCACCTTCAAATCCTTCAGCTTTGACCCTTTTGGACCTCTGTGCCAACACCTTCAACACCAATAACAACTGGGCCAATAAACTTGTGGACTGTTTACTGAATTATGTCTGCTCAAGAGTTCCCCAGAGGCTTAATCTTTAAGGCCCTAAGCTCCTGACAGTACTGAGTATCATTCAAAGGCTCAAAGATAACATTTTTAGCCTATTTTTAGGCTGTTATTCATTTGTAGGTACAGAGATCCTCATGACAGTTTCAGGGCCAAAAAAGACATTTAGGCTCTGTTAAAATTTGCAACCCACTCCAAGTGTCACAGTCTAAAACCAAAATGTTATTCTTGTTGAGAACTGCACCAATATGATTTCTATAACACAGAGGAACAGAAGCGAACATTGGTACCCTCGATGTTTGATCTGTTTTCTGACAATTCAGTGGAGAAAACTTTAACAAGTGCATTCTGGGTAAACTTGTTTTAATTCCTTGAGTTAACAGAATCTCAAATTTAACATTTGGTATTCAAAATATTTACTTATTTAGACTCAGAAGGAATCAGGGCTAGAAGGTGAGCTGGTATCAAAATGTAAGTAAAGAGGAGACTGTGAGGGGAAGGACCTCGCACGCAGTGTTTCCAGATGAATGCTCGTTTATTTATAATGTGTTTCAACCAGTTTGCTTTAGCAGCTTTCCAGCTGCACTCCAGTTCAGCTCCACACCACACACAGCTCTGTCTGCCAACTCTCTCTCTTAGAGCAGCTACTGAAATCAGGAAGGTGTGGTTAGGATGATGGATGTAAGCTGTGCCTGCCAGGCTTACCTGGCACTGTCCCCTGAAAAAGCCGCTCCACCACAGAGGCTTTTCATATGTTCTGACTTGTTTTAACAAGCCACCTATCCCACATGTGAAAGTATAATAGGGTAACAGCTGATTGTATGGTGTGTGTGCCATTATCTACGCTGAACCATACATTTCAGTGACAGCTGGTGTCACTTCCTTATATGAAAAACACTGAGTGACAAGCAGATACAAAAGGGCTGACCTGTCACAATAAAACAATCCCAGGTCAGTGCCACATATGCAGATGATACGCAGTTATATTTCCATGCGAAGGCAGACAATACAAGTACATTAAATAACAGGAAGGTCTTACCAACATAAATATTAAGAGTATTCATGATATCAAGATCTACAGTATTGATAACTGACATTTTTTAAGGGATACAATTTAATGCACCCTTTTCTTAATAGAAGTAGTTTTTGGTTCCCAACCGGCAAGTAAAAAAAAAAAAAAAAAAAAAAAAGCATACAGTAATAATGATCTGGTTCTCACCTGCTGCTGCAGAAGCTAAGAGGCTGCCCAGAGTGCACTCATCACTCCGTCTCACACCAAGCAAAACTGTTAGCCAGTTGAGTCTTTTTATGGACACCAGCAGGGTTGTGGTTTTCAAAATAAACATTTGTGTTTGTGCTAAACAAACAGAAACTGCTCAGGCACGGCAACAGAAGTGGAAAAACTTGCTTATATGAGGTATTACTGAAATGTTCTCACACACTCCACTGAAACACTCTCACACACGCTACTGAAATTGTATCTCTCACATACACTACTGAACGCTCTCAGCAGCAGCCCGTTGCAAGACTGTGGTCAAGTGAGCCCTCACATTCAAAGTCACAGTCAAGCTAGCCGCAGTTACACTTTTCTTAGGCATATTACGGTACGGGAGCCGACTGGCTTTGAAACTTGAGTGTCTTCTAGATACTGGCATTTATGTATATATTAGGGGTGCAACGATACTCGTATCGATATTGAACCGTTCGATACAGTGCTTTCGGTTCGGTCCGCATGTGTATCGAACAATACAACATTTTTAATTTATTTTATCAACTTTTCTTCTGACGATGCTGTCTGTGTTGAGAGCTCAGTGGATCTGCGTTTGACTACTCCGCCTAGGCTGCACTGTGGAGCGCAGATCCACTGAGCGCAGCGCAAGCTAGCAAGACAGAAGCTAAGCTCGTTGCAACATGGCAAATTGAACCTCCCCCGCCCGCATTCAGATCTGGCTTTTGGAACTATTTTGGTCTTCATGTGAAGCATGACCCTGAAGGTAAGCGTCATGGACAAAAGTAAAACAGTATGTAGGATGTGCCACGCAATGCTCAATTACATGGGTGGGAACTACTGTGTTAGCGCAGTTAGCTCGTTAAAGTGTTGACTCCGTCCAGCCCCAAGCACGGGTCGATCCGCGGTAGCTCGTTAAGGGAGATTCGCCGTGTTGTAGCGTTAACGTCATTTCAGATTAATGCTGACAGCACTCGTGGGAACACAATGAATATGACTGCACATTTACGCCGACATCATCCTAGTGCAAAGACAATTGGAAGCAGACAAAAACAACAAGCATGCACGCTACAAACTTTACCCGAGTCATTTAGACAGCTGTTAGCACATGATTCTCCTTATGGGGACCTGATATGTTTAATATGCTGCTGAGAATATAGCCCAGAAGAAGCGTATAGTATAGCTTTTATTTTGGAAAGAGCCATTTTTCTGTAATAAACTCTCTTTTCCAAAGATAAGGGATTTCTCCATCAGATTTATTTTTTTATTACTTTGTTGTTTTAGCAACATTACATTTAAAAACTGTACTTTAAAGTTAAAATATATATTTATAATTTTAATAAATGACAATTTAAAGAAGCATGAACATTTTTTTGTATCGAAAAAATATCGAACCGTGACACCAAAGTATCGAACCGAACCGAACCGTGAATTTTGTGTATCGTTGCACCCCTAGTATATATGTATAGCTAATATTTCAAAACTTCATGGGGATTGACAAGTAAAATAGTGAAAAATGCCAGTATCCACAAGACACTAGTGTTTCTAAGCCAGTCCGCACCTGTACCGTAATATGCGTAAGAAAAGTGCAACTGGATTGTAGGTGCGTGCGGCTAGCTTGACTGTGTCTTGCAACAGGCTGCTGCCCCAGCTGTCGCATTTGACACAGTTCTGATGGTCTCTGCTGAAGCTAATATATTATTAAGTAATGCTGCTTCACTTCGGCTACTAGCAGGTTGCTTAGTAGACATCTGTGTAGTGGTTTTTAATGTACCACTTTTTCCTTCAGTTTCCTTGTCAGGAGATTCATTCATTTCAAGGGATTTCAAGGGATTTCAGCTGACTTCCTGGTCAGCTTAAATGCAGACGGTCTTTATCCTTCACGCTCAGGTCCTGTAGGCCTGGGAGCTTGAGGGTCCTGCGCAGTATTTTAGCTGTTCCTAGGGTTGCGCTCTTCTGGACAGAGATCTTGGACGTTGTTTCTGGGATCTGCAGAAGCCACTTGCCCAGCCTGGGGGTCACTGCACCGAGTGCTCTGACAGGCACCACTGTTGCCTTCACCCTCCTCTCAGCCCTTGGTATTTCTGGGTTTGCTTCTCTTGTTCCTTTTTCCTGATGTTGCTATCACTCAGTAGCAAAATGTTTTTCATTTCCTTACTTGAATCTATGATAAAAGTGCTAAAGATGACACAGTTAGACAGCCATAAAAAAAGTATTTTTGCTAAAACAAGGTGATTTCCAAAAGGCTTTTAGCCTAAGCCTATATTGGCATGCTGTGCAGTGTGTCCTTAAAAATGTTAAGTAAACTGGGCAAGTGGAGGACAGAAGTAGTATGAGGCCTAAAAAAACTGCAGTAGACAAACAGTATCTCAAAGTTCTGGAATTGGAAAAACATTGAGCAAAGACCTGACACAGGACCTGAGAGCTGCATCTGGACCTTCAGCTCATCGTCTGCTGTTCACTGAAATCTCATCAGAAATTGTGTCAGAATGGTGGCTGTCAAGAAGACATTGTTAAGGGCTGGAAACAGGGAGAAAAGGCTGAGGTATGTCAGACTAGAGCCAGAGTGAAAATCGGCAGCTACAGGTCTGATGTATTTACGACTGCAAATTTAAAATTGTGGTTCAAATTGTTGTCAGTATGTAAGGAGGAGATCAGGAGAGAGGTCCAGCAGTGAGTGTCTACAGCCATCCGTGAAACACTTAGAATTCAAGACAGAAAAAAAGCCTCTAAAATTAAGATGACCCATGAAACCTACAAACATCTGTTTACAGATGTTCTATAAAGTCAAATCGTTTTTAGTTGTGTTTTACACCATGGTACACCATACAGAGCTCACAGGAGATTTGAATCATTAGCAGAAAGTTTCACTGAAGCCTTCCTGGACACTGGCAGCGTCACAGTTTAAAGTCAGAGACAATCAGGGCGCCTGGAGAGCAGCAGCGCCCCCTGGTGTTCCCCATTTGTATGAATAAAAATGTATGCATTTTAACTTGGGTTTTGCATTTTAAAGATGATGCACTCAGGAATCTTAGAATTTTTTTGTAAGTGTGTAATAAAAGTACTTTCTGTTTTTAGGACCATGAAGAACTTCAGAAATTAACCTGATTTAATTTCCTGGCATTTGCTTAGCAAGTAAGCAGGTCCCAAACTGATTTGTTAGCAGTAAATCAAAACTGCAAATGAATCTAAATAATATAGTAAATACTATCAATGCTACTCATGCTTTTGCAGATTTACATAAGACCTTATTCAGCATTAAACAGGGTAAAACCACATCCATCATTAGGCATCAGCTTAATGCTGTTGAAGGAAACTTTTAGTTGGCGCATCAATAATCAGTAAATAAATAGTAAATACGTCCATCTGTATTTATTTCATTTCTTTGGAATTAAAATCTGATCATCTCCATTAGAGTTTATATCTTCTGATATGAAAACAGAAAACACAATTCACTTCAAAATATGAAAGACAGAACTATTAAAAACAGTCAGTACTGCATTAATCCCCTGCATACACTCCAGCATTAGTAACACTGCAGTAGTACTGACGTCTGACATGTGGCTGGTGTCACAACAGCTGTTATCGAGAGGAAATTATCAATAGACCAAAACAGTCTCTGCATCAGGCTGTAAACACGTTTGTTTCTGCTGTAAAGTTGGACATTTTAATGTGGACTCTATAGGGACTGAGTTACTGCTGAAACCTCTAGTGCAGCGGTCCCCAACCTTTTTTGCGCCACAGACTAGTTTATGTCTGACAATATTTTCATGACCAGCCTTTAAGGTGACGCGGATAAATACAACAAAATAAAACCTGTACCAGTACCAAAAAAAAGAAAATGTATTCATAACACACGGGGAAATACCCAGGGAAACAGAGTTAACAATAAAAACAATAAAAACCTATAAAAAACCCTGAAAACCATAAATTTTCACACCCGAGTCTCAACTCTCGCGGCCCAGTACCAAACGACTCATGGACCGCGGGTTGGGGACCACTGCTCTGGTGGACATTAGAGGAAGTACAGCTTTTGGTGCTCCAGCCCAGGAGGTTTCTGATTGGCTACCTCCTGAACTCACCTGAAGGAAGGTATTGTACACACCCTGGTTGTTATTAATGCCATTTTATTGATGTCTTAATGTGTTTTTATTATTAAGGCAACATGTACAGCAACAAAGGGCAAGAGGGTGGAGCCTGTATGCATGTGAGTGGGGCCTTCACTTTCACAGTTTGGCCTTATTCATGCGGTTCATTAGTTTCTCCAACTTGATCGCCAGCGTCATGTCTCCTTTAATCTTCAGCTTCCCTGACATGAATGCCATCGTAGGCTTCAGTTGGCCTAAAATAACAAAACAGCAGCTTCACTAATGGTTCCTATAATCATATATTTTTTGTTGCCATGGTGACAGGTTACCTGAAAACATCTTGCTGAAGTCACTGGAGTCCATTTTCATGACAACGTCAGCTTTGGCGGGGGGCTCGCCCTGCCCCACGCTGCCCGAGCCAGTCTTCAAGTCCAGAAACCAAACGCCCGTGTGCTCTCCTTATATGGACATAAACAAGTGTTAAAGACACGCCCACTGGATCTCCTTAAGTGGACATAAACAAGTGTTAAAGACATGCCCACTGGACTTGAACCTTTAAATCCCTGTTACCTGACAGGTCGAACTGATAGACGCCTTGGGTAGACTTTACAACGTCTTCATTAATGACTCCTCTGATGACATCAAAAGTGCTTTCCACTGGGCCTCCAGAGGTGGGCGTGACTGATGATGAGGATGGTGGTTTAAAGGCTGGGGTTGCCCCTAGGAAAAAAAAAAAAGTGATTAAAATGGTGAAGAGCCCGGGGCTGCGGGAGGGTCGGCCTCCTCTAATGTGGTCAAAAATCATCTCAGTCAAAGCCAACGTCTTTGTTTTTTTTTTTACTTTTAGTCTTTTCTCCAGGTGACTGCCTGAAAGAGCTACAGGGTAATAAACTTGATGTTCCCATTTACACTTGATAATGTCACCGTTGCTAAAAGTATTTCTCCTACCACAAATTATTGCACTTTTTATTTAGATTAGAATTTATTGAATTCCTTTGTTGTTTCCATTTAAGAGAGTCGCTTAATTAATTTTTTACTTTATTGATCTATCTTTTAGACAAGATAGGTGTCATTATCCGGCGGTGTGTTTGTTTTTACCATGCTGCTCCATCTTCTCCACCAGTGACTCTGGAGTCTCGTCCAGGAAGAAGTCCGGCAGCAGAGGGTGACCCGGCTGGACGGCGTACTGGTCGAAGTCTTTGACGCCCTGCTCTCTGAGGAAGTCCTCATCCACCAGGAAGTGACCCGTGTAATCCTTCGGACGGGACAGGATGGCGTAGGCGGCGTCCGCTATGATGTCAGCTTTCCGGCACTGTTTACCGACGCCATCTCCCCCCAGCATGTCCATGGCTGCCGTCTGAATCGCTATGGCAACAACACAGAGCAGGGTTAATATTACAAAATAAGTGTTAGCATGCTAACAATGCTGACAGCTGCTCACCGGTCCTTGGCCAGAGGGCATTGACGGCAATTTGACCTCTGAACTCTTCAGCCATGCCCAGCACGCACATGGACATGCCATATTTCGCCATCGTGTAGGCTTAAAAAACAAATCACATATGTGAAGGCTGCACAGATGCATGATGGGACACATGGCCAGATGGTTGCTATAGTTACCGGTGTGGTTCTTGAACCAGACGGGGTTCAGGTTGAGGGGCGGCGACAGGTTCAGGATGTGAGGATTCCGACTCTTCAGCAGGTGAGGGATGACCAGCTTAGACCTGAAACACACAGACGCCCATCAAACACGTGTTACTGTCCACATGTGTATTTGATAACCTGCTCCAGTAACACACATGTGTTTTCCTAAAGGTCTTGTTTTCTAATCATTGAAAGACAAAGCTGAATCTGACTACATGAATACACTACACTCTGCTCTAGTTCACACTACCCTGTGCTGCTTTGGTCATGCAGTGCACCACAAGATCTCACACAGTACCAGTTTAAAATGAGGAGCATCTATTTTTTTGACAGGGCTGTCAACCTTACACAAATTACTCAAAGATTAAAGGTTAAAGTTACATTGATGAGTGATACTGAGAGGGCAGGAGAGGTGACACGCAGCTACGTGTCGGCACGTTCACCCTCTAATAGTGAAAAGACACAAA
The DNA here is from genome assembly GCA_029532605.1 of Oreochromis grahami. Taxonomy (NCBI): domain Eukaryota; kingdom Metazoa; phylum Chordata; class Actinopteri; order Cichliformes; family Cichlidae; genus Oreochromis; species Oreochromis grahami. Next base: position 12,863 of record JAQSNX010004596.1, on the reverse strand, counting down.
CGCTCACACAACGAGTTTACTCCCAACTCCCAGCATGAAGACATGTTTTCACATTCACAGTGATGCGTGAGTTCTCTTTACTGTGAACAGATGTAGGCAGATATCAGCTGAGCAGCAAGATTATCTCATAACATCCTCCCAGCTCTTCTTTTTACACCTGCACTCATACCACCTGCCCATCGTGGCCTCACAGCCAGATTTTCACTGATGGATACGAGAAAGTTTAGCCTGAGATATGATGTGTACAGCCCATGCTGAGGCAGATTTATTGAATAAATAGCTAAAAATAGAGTTGTCACCGATCACTCTGACTCTCATCCATCAGTACATCCTGATCTGAAATGACTTAAAGTCTCAAACTGGACAAAATGCAGTTTAAATAGTTTTTGCACTATGAGTTGTTCAGACACTATTCCAAGTACAAATATGATGCAGTCATTAAATGCTGGTGACTTCGAGCTTCAAGTTTGAAGCTCGAAGTCATCAAAGTATCTGTTTTTTTTTTGTTTGTTGTTTTTTTTTTTTAATTGATTTTTATCTGATTTCAGTCATTTATTTGGGCTCTTCAGCCTTTATTTTGAAAGGATAGACGAGAGCGCATGCAGGAGCAAAAACACACACACACACACACACACACACACACAAAATAGCCTGAGCCCAACTCAAACCAAGGCCTCTGAATTAGCCTCAGGGCAAAGGTGTAACCTGCTCAGCCGGCTGAGCTATACTAGCAGCACTGTAAGGTTTTCAGCAGGAATCGAGTTCTGGAATTTTTCCAGTCTCATTAAACTCTGAGGACATGTGGCTCCATAACCGACTCGCAAAATGGAAACCGTCTATCTCCTCAACTCCAATAATAACTAATAACACCTAAATCACAGTACATCGTTTTTTGACTCACACAGAGAGCAGTGTGGTGGATTACCAGCGTGGTTTAGAACACCGGAAGTCCAAAGTTCAAGTCCCACTTTAACCATGACTGATGTTTAGATCAAACCTCTGCTTAATGAGGTTTGATCTATCTCCGCTCATACCAGCGGCTCATGAAGTTGTGAAGCAGAAGTGTTTATGGAGAGCTGTATTATGATGTTATAGAAAGACTGCTGTTGCACCCATTTATGTTCATTGAGCACCACCTAGTGTAATTTCAACTGTACTGCAGGTACATCTGAGGACAGACAGTTAAAGAAGCTTAAAGAGACATGCACCTCGTACTCAAGACCTCTTTACCTTCAGCTTGGTGTGAAACGTGACGTTTGGTGCTCAGAGAATCTGACTGCACTGACTTTTAACGACACTACGTGGAAATTTAAAGACAAAGCAACCGATGTCTTATTGCAGTGATCCAGTGAAACCTTTCCCTCCTCCATGTTAAAATTCCCTCCATCCATGTTATCTCCGCTGACCTGAAGTAAAACGAGTTCATGATAATCGTAAAGGCTGAAACATTATTACTAATGTAAACTGCACTACAGTAAACACTGAACCCACTTTGCTAAGTTAATCTTTCATGATCTGAACAATTTATATAAATCATGCAAACCAGGTATTACAGCAGTGCGACGTTTAACAACCTGCTGCTGGGAAATCAAAAGACACCAGCAGCATTTCCACAGCCTGATGAGACGGTGTGAGCTCATCTCCTAAAGCATGGTCTGTCTCCTCTGCAATAAAAAAGATGTGGCTCCTTTATCCCACTAAAAGCACTGACAGTCGTTTCTGTGATATTTAGAGCACTTCAGCTCAGGTGTGCAGTGGTTTACACATTTACTTGGCAAACAAAAGGTTGCTGGTTTAGTTCCAGTTGGAGACAAAAACACCACCCTGAGAGTTGTGTCACTTTGCTCAGTTTCAAACCTTCCTGGTAGAAACTGTTTGACACCCTGTATGTTTACACTTCTCGTGAGGTGGAGTGTGTTTGGAAGTCACAGGGTTTTGGTTTAAAGCCACAGGAAATTTAACTATGCTGCTGCACTCACATCATCATGGTCACATGGATTTATCATCTTTTTATGATCCACTGGATTAAAAATGGAGACTCTGCTCTTTATTTGTCGGTTGCCGTTGTGATGTCAGCTTTCTTTTATTAACTCAGAGCCGAGTGACTAACCCTGATCAGCCTTTCTAGGACTCAAACAGTCATCCGTAACTCCTCACTGTAAACAAACTTCCTTTATGTGAACTCACAGTTTACAGGAGACAAGCTGGTTACCTGCTCTACCTGTTCTGACCTGTCACAGACTTGGAACTACCGATCGTGTCCGCGTGTGATGGATGGGTTTCTGTAGCTTTAAGCGCCTTAGCCCACTTCCTGTTTAAAAAACAAACTCAGGTATGTGCTCATACGTCAGGTAAGTTCCTCTCAGGTTGATTCCCAGCATCAGGTCGACCTTTTTCATCTGCGTCTCCAGAGTTCCCGTCAGACTGATGGCGCTTGCATTGTTCACCAAGATGTCGATGCCTGCCAATCAGACAAGAACTGATGATGTCACTGATAAGGCAGTGTGTTGCCAGGATAGAATTTACTTCCTGTTCTGATTAAAGGTCATTTCGAAAAAGTGTCTTTACCTCCAAACGCGTCAACGGCTTTCTGAACAGCATCTCCGATCTGCCGTTCGTCACGAATGTCCACCACGCAAGGCAATGCTTTCCCGCCCGCCGCCTCCACTGCAACATGCACACACACACACACACACACACACACACACACACACACACACACACACACACACACACACACACACACAAGAAAAAAAGTTTGGAGACAAAGGTTGCTTGTTAACCTATTGACCCGTTAGCGCCTCACCCTCCTGTGCTGCGGTGTAGATGGTCCCGGGCAGTTTGGGGTGGGGCTCTGCAGTTTTGGCAGCAATCACGATGTTTGCACCATCTCTAGCAGCTTTCAGGGCGATGGCCTTCCCAATTCCTCGACTCGCTCCGGTGATGAAGAGCGTGCAGCCAGCTAGCTTCCTGCAGCAGGAAGAGAAGTTAACCTATATGGCAACACCTCCCCTCTCCACTCAATGTGCACAGTGAAAATAAGACAAAAGAAAATTAAAAGAAGCTAAATTATCCACCCTACATTTTTTGGTTTTTATTAAGTTAAAAACATTTTTCTTTCAATCAGGATAAATGTTTAATATCCTGATCAAACCTCTGGGTTTGTTCAAAATCACTACCCTTTCAGCTTGTTCATGGCCAAGTGTCCACCAACAGATTGGCTCTTTGATTTTTATTATTTTTATGTTTTTTGCCATTTTTTCTGCATAAAGCTTTTAACTTACTTCAGTTCTTTTCATAAATATAAAATAGTTATTACTTTTTATATTTTTAACCCTTTAAAACACCAGTTTGTTTGTCCACTGCACCAGTTGGAAGACAACCTCAAATCTCACAATTTTATATATTTGCATTGCTACTGGAATTTCTTGTATTATTAATAGTAGAGTCTGAGCCATGTAATTGATCCACATCAACACTGATTATAATGCATTGCTATTTTTGTGCAGGGAGAGCAAAAACATAACTCCCTCTCAGCTTGTTCGTGGCCAAAAATGGCCACCCCCTGTTTACGTTTACAAAATGCTATAAAATTAATATATAGTAAAACATTTTTCTACTTTCATTGATTTGATTTTTTAAATTACCACCGGTCCTACTCGTGAAAACCAAAATATAATTCAAATTAAGAAATTATACCCTTTGAATACTAGTCAGATTACGTATTATTACTATGTTTTGGGGGGAAATAGCAATAAAGTTCACATTTTTTCAGCATATGAATGATGAAACCTAATATTCTTTTTAATCATCATTGCAGGTCACTACAGTAACAATGATTTATTTTTAGTTTACTTTATTTTTTTGGATGAATGGCCAAAAAGAAAATCACACATGGTGTGTTAGTGGCCAAAAAGGCAATTTAATGACCAAATAACCACTAAAATGATCAAAATTTATATTTCAGTGTGTGTGCATCCTCAGCAGCAAGATGTGCTAACCACAGTAGAGTGGTTTTTGTAGGCACACTTTCCACAGCTGGAGCAAGTGGCTGCTCTAGGTTATCCAAGCTGTATTTGTGCCTATTCTAGTCCAGGACTGCTTCTTTTTTTTTTCCAGGCTTCCTCTATTTCCCATCACTGACTGCTGCTTCCCTGTGTGTTGTGCTCAAAAGAAGCACATTCCTCCGTTGCTTTGGGATGTGGGATATCGCCCTGGTAGTTTTGGTGAAGCCAAAGACAGACAACAAAATCTTCCTCTGTTACAACTGGAGGAGCTGGGGAGGTAGCTCTGGGTTGTTTCCCCTGTGCCAGTTTTCATCTGAGGAGTTCCTCTGCCAAGGTGACCGAAGATGTTGTCCTTGGAGCTCCTCTGTCCGTTGGAGTCTGAACCCCTTTCCCTTTTTTATTTCCTGAGAACTTCCAGTGTTGTCATCCAACATGCTATGTATTGCTTTATTCTGGTGTAGGTTCACATCTCCACTTTATCTGTAATCCTCCAATCCTCACACCTTTGCCTCTCTTGCAGGTTTGTAAGGGTGCACAGCTAAAAGATCTCCTTTGTTTTAAAAAGTCAAAAGTAGATCTCAGGCTGCTATTGCAGGGAATTGCATACAGGGTGAGCCCTGGTTTGCTACCAGTGGGTACTAGATTGTAGAGCAGTCTCTCTTCAGTAGTGGGACCCACACGGTTTTCCCGTCATGAGGGATCCACTCAATCGCCGGCTCCTCGTTCTCAGAAAATGCTCCTATGTTCTTTTCCATCATTAGCTGCTCGGGCTCGGGTTGTTTGTACTGCAATGTCACTCACAAACACAAACTATTAGATCCTTAAGATCAAACCTATGTCAAAATTGTGTCATTCCTTTGGTCCATCGGAGCGTGGTAAGCCATCAAAGGCCCCTACTGGAAACTAGGAATATTACATGAAATTGCTTGCTTGGCCAAAAATGGGTAAATGATGTAATTTGGTAAAAAACATGAAAAACTACAATTTTCATGTGTTGAGTTTAGAATGAAAGCAATTTTACCTAAATTGCATGATTTAGTACTGTCAATAACAAGGAATTGATAAAGGTGGTTATAATGGGTTTCAATTGGCCAAAAATGGCCACGATAGAGGAACAATTTGGTGTATATTGTATATTATTGATATTATTAAGGAGCTGATGTTGAAAATTAAAAAAATCAGAAAAATATAGACCTTTGGGAAGTTTCATTCCATTTGCATTAACAGAACAAAAATGGTTGAAAAAAGAAAAGTGAAGTGGCCACAAATGGTCAGGATAGAGCCCAGAGGGTTAAAACAGGAAACAAAGGGATGCTTCAATTTCTTAAAAATGAAAAGAAACTTCGTTTGTGAAGGTTCTCAGTCATCCAGGTCCTCGTAGTCAGAGGAGTTTGCAAAGAAAAGCGTCTGGACTTCTTTAAGTTGCTTGAAGACTTTTCACCTCTCATCCGAGAAGCTTCTTCAGTTCTAAGGTCAAATGGCCGAGAGTCCCAGATTTAAACCCAGTGGGAGTATCCCCCCAAAGAGGGACAAAGGACCCCCTGGTGATCCTCTAATCACATGCGCCAAGGTGTGAAAGCGGGTGTGGGACCTAATCAGCCAGGGTTTCGGGTGAGCTCATTGTGAAACCTGGCCCCACCTTGTCATGTGAATTCCTGAGGTCAGATGGCCCAGGATGTGAGTGGGCGTTAAGGCGTCTGGGGAGGGAACTCAAAACTGGATTATAGATGGCAGACAGTTGGTGTCGTAAACCACCGCCTCTGTTCAAAGATGGTCGCTCACAGTGGACATAGATGGCCTCTTTCACTCCTCTTTCAAACCATCTGTCCTCTCTGTCCAAAATGTGAACTCTTTGACTCCCATCACCCTCTGGAACACAAACTTGGAGTAATTAGGACCCTACACCACCGGGCAGAACATGTTCCCTCTAAGCCTGAAGGGAAAAAGAAGGAACACACACATGTAAAGGAAGCACTGAAAACATGTGGTTATCCGAACTGGGCGTTCATAAAGTCAGCAAAGAGGCACAGAAAAGAAGATCAGACACCAGCGAGGGAGGATAAGAAAGACAGACGCAACAACATTGTCATCCCCTATGTAGCCGGTGTATCAGAGAAACTCAGGAGAGTTTTCTCCAAGCACGACATCCCAGTGTACTTCAGACCCAGCAACACACTCAGACACAAACTGGTTCACCCGAAAGACAAAACTCCAAAACACAGACTGAACAACGTGGTGTATGCTGTACAGTGCAGTGAGGAATGCCCGGACCTCTACATTGGAGAGACCAAACAGCCACTTCACAAGCGCATGGCACAACATAGAAGAGCCACCTCCACAGGACAAGACTCAGCAGTCCATCTGCATCTTAAGGATAAAGGTCACTCTTTCGAGGATGCCAATGTTCACATATTGGACAGAGAGGACAGATGGTTTGAAAGAGGAGTGAAAGAGGCCATCTATGTCCACTGTGAGCGACCATCTTTGAACAGAGGCGGTGGTTTACGACACCAACTGTGTGCCATCTATAATCCAGTTTTGATCCCAGACGCCTTAACGCCCATTTGACCTTAGAACTGAAGAAGCTTCTCGGATGAGAGGTGAAACGTCTTCAAGCAACTCAAAGAAGTCCAGACGCTTTTCTTTGCAAACTCCTTTGAAAAGAAACTTAATTGAGATGGCAGGTGGTGGTTTCTACAGGTCATATTTGAGATTAAATTAAATGTATACATTTGACATACACAGGAGTCTGAATTATTTATTAATTCCAAATATGCTAGTTTCTGTTGGTTTTAAATGGTAAAAACAAAAAACAAAAAAAAAACTTACACAACAACATGGTGTTATTTTGAAAATCCACTTCCTGTCAGGTTAGCTTAACTTGCGTTCGGCAGCTGTTCGAACAAAAATCATAAGTCTCAGTCCAGAAACGAGCTTCGGACAAAATCTTCCTGCTAAAAAAACAAATAAAGGCGCGCAGAGAGGGTTTAATTAGCCCGAGAGCTAACAGCTAGATGTAGTTACATGTTAACTGCTAATGCTACAAACTCCTCTTAGAACATCTTGCGCTTTAAACAACTCAGAGGTCAAAGGGCAGAGTACAGCCAAATTGCTAATCATTTCTGAAACACGAAGTTATAACAGTTAGTTCGGCTCCACTATGGTCGAAATATAAACGTTTATTTAAATAAAAATGGCCACTTCGAGTGTATGCTGATGCAGCTATTAAACGTTTAAGCTGAATTCTGACTGATCACCTGTGACCAGACGCTGCAGATAAGATCCTGTAATTTAAATCAATGTAGGCTTTCTGTAGGTGATACCAGCTCAGTTCTTCTCCTGTGAGGTCCCGGTTTAAATCTGTTTACATACACTACAGTTCTACAGCTTTTCTCTGGCCTGCTCCGAATTCTAAATTAGGCCGTTGATAAATGCAGACCACACACAAGTTTCTGAACAGAAGTCTGTTTGCATGCAAGGGTAGAATCTCATCGAGATGCGTGAATAAGCAACTGTCACTAGACTCAATACAATAATCTTGAACTTTATAATCCCTTGCTCAAAAGTCAGACGACAAGTGAAGCAGAACAAAGTACAGCAGACTTACAAAAAAGAAAGCTTCACCATTAATTCGGCTGCGTTAAAACCCGAAAATCAAGCAGTTTTATTCATTTAAACCTCCGCTTGTTCCAGGGCTGCGTCTCACTCCGTGACGACCCTTCGGGTGAGCCGCGGACTTTATTCAGGGAACTTTTCGAAGAGACTTCCGCGTGCAGGAGAAGGCACTCACCCCGTGTTCTGCAGCATGGTGGGCTCAGGTGAGTTGAAATGTACAGGAAGCGATCAGTTTGTGCACAAAGTTGCTGCGGGTCGTCTTGTTCACCTTTCACCCAATTCAAGCGCCCCACGCCGTAGCCGGAAGTCATACACAACTTCCGGTCTGCATACCGATGAGATTTCAAACGTTTTATCGATCTATTATTGATGCATTGATCAGATTATAATTTATTATTATTATTATTATTATTACATAAAGTTTGCTGAAAATTGATTAACTTTGTGAAATAATGCATTTTGTTCAATTCAATTTTTTATTCATGCGCAAAATCACAAAGGTGGCGTTTCATATTGTAAGGTAAAGACCCAATAACACAGGTCTGCAACCAAAAGCTGCAGAGGGTTTTTTGACTGTTTCTTGTAGATTTTTCTTCACTGAAACCGTGAAAAATATATATATTTTTTAAATTCCATTTCATCAGGTTTTCTTGAAAAACTTGAAAAGCGTACATTTTCCCTTTTAAATTTAAATCCCGTATCCCATGCTTGAGTCAAAAAACTATATCCAGTAATTTCTCAGATTACTTTAATATTTCTAAGAACTCAAGAACTTCTAGACTCAAGAGAAATAGAAAATACGATAAATTAAGGAGGGTCAGCAGGAGGGAGAGGGTACGGTGTGATGAGCTCAAATGATCAACAACAACAACTTAAAAAAAAAAAAAGAAAATGTTTTTTAAGCCATTTTCATGCATATTTAAGACTGTGCAGCAAAATGTCTCCTTGTTAAAATAACCCATTAAAAATATTGTATGTAAAAGTCAGTTGAAACCTTGGTTTGCACTAATAACTGAGGTAGAGTTAGCAGATGTTAAACATGACCTTAATTAGATTTAAACATAAAACAAAAGCAAACAAACGAACAAACAAGAAAAAAAATGTAATTGTGCTACAAACTGCTAGAGTTCCTGTTTTTGACCAACAAAAAAAAAAATGCAAGACCTTCAATTTGAAGTTGGCAGTGCTAAAGCTAAGGTGTTGCAGGAGAAACATGTTGGACAGTGAGGACATTTTGTGATCAATCTTGGACAGAGTTAAGCATTCTGCACTGTGATATTTGGTTTAAAAAACCCAAAAACAACATTCTAGTCTGAGCTGAAAATGTAATGGAAAAACAGGAACAAACTGTCCACCTGTGGCACCATGAACAAATTTATTATCAAGAGACAAATGAAGGAAGTTTGTTCATCCCCTTCCAGATATCTGCATCCAACAGCTTCACAAGGCTGGGTACACAAAACAAAAACAATTAGACCAAAAAGGACACAGGAAACAGTTTTCGCTTTAGCAAGGTAATAACAGGAAGGGATATGGAACCACAGGAAATAACCTTAATTATGTTACAAACTATAGTATAGTACAGAATATTTACTGAGGGTCAGAGGTGTAATATCGTAAACTATTTTCTTTTCCACAGATCGGAACAAAAAGAACAGCTGGTGGAACTAAGATGAGAGCAGGTTAAACAGGAAATGAATCACAAATTGAAGATTAGCTCTTTGTCATTGTACATGTACAATGTACTACACCAACTGTGCAAGGAATAAAATATGAGTAGTAAGACAGCAGGAATACAGAACATGCTAGTGGATTATACACAACACAAGAGGAGGTTTGAATCAAGTCTTAAAAAACAAAAACAAAACCATATCAAGTTAAAACTAGTGGTTCAACTTAAAAACCAGAAATGAAGCACTCAAAAGTGCAGTTCTAATGTCTACATGAAGCAGGTTTTGGCAGTGAGTCAGTCCTCACAGATTCTCAGGTTTGAAACGTCCAAGTTTACATCAGAAAAAAAAAAACATGTTTACACACTGATACAAGGAGGTTTGGTGTCTGTCCAGTTCCCTCTTCATAACTACATGTATAACTCACCTCTTTCCTCTTTAGCTGCTACTCTAGGGGCCTTAAACACCAACTCTCTGTATGTCCTCCTTCAGTACATCCATCAAATGTCTGAGGTCTGATGTCCAAACCACCTCAGCCTCCCCTCAGACTTTGTCTCCAAATTGCTCAGCCTGAGCTCAAGTGCTCTTTTCTAACCCTGCCCATACTGCTCACCCTCATGGCTTTTTGTCAGTGCCACCATCCCTGAACCATCCATCACAGCAGGTCTCACTACAAGCTTATAAACCCCCCCTTTCACACATCTACCACTCATCTCTGCCCACTCCTCCTTCCTCTTCACCTCCCTTGTGCACTGTCTGTTGCTTTGGATGGTTCACCCTGGGCATTTAAACACTACCTTCACCATCAAATGCTGCTCCTTACATCTTCACCTTTATAACTCACCTGATTAAATTGTATTAAGGCTTAGAGTTTGCATTATTAGGGGTGGGGCCTCAGACAGGTGTTGTAGCTTCTAGCTACCTGCTAGGCTTCACCTCAGCTAATTTGAGTCCCTGAACTGGACCTGTGGACTGTGTTTGAACTGTTGGAGCTTCTTGGACCTTTTTTAAAATAGTGTAATGGTAGAGGATGATGTGATGGTGGCTACAGCTGGTATGTCCTCAGTTAGATGAAGTTAAAGAAAATGAAGGATTACAGTTCAAACAACAGTCTGATTAGTTTTTCCAAGGTCTACTACTACTACTTCTGTCAGCTATAACAGGCAAAAACAACACAACTATAAAGCACGGCCACAGCAGGAAAACCGTTATCTAGGTTCCACCCTACTGCAGTCTAAAATAATACAGCACTGCTGTCCCCTTTAAATATTAGGCATCCAAACAAGAACACTCAGGAGTTCAACACCAATTGTCCACAAAGGCATGAGGACCCAGACTAAACCACCACCGTCTGGATGAGAAGACGCCAGGTAAATGTGGTGCTAGAGGTGCCCGTTATAATCAGCTCTGATTGGTTAGGAGGAAGGTCCAAAGCTGCGCTCATCCACACTACTCTGTGACCATTCACCTACACACCTGCAAAACAAGTCAGTTAAGAAAAAAAAAAAAAGGCAACATTTTCAGCTCACAGTTAAAGTTTTGCGGAGTTCCATATCATTTCAAATACACGGACTGTACTTGAAACATCCAAAAAGGATTTCGTCGCTCACACCAAAGTGAAGCTGACATCTTCCAACCATCCACCCCATATACCTGGTCTCCTTTCAGAACTCCTCAGCCAGTCAGAGGTCAGAAAAACCACTAGACTATCCAGAGATATTTATGAACATTTAGTAAAGGGACATTAAAAAAAATAAAGATAACAAACTTTCTTTAATATTCGTTTTTTTAAATAAAAGAAATGTGTGAAAAAGTGATTTTTTTATTTTTGTAAAAGGACTAGAGTTTTGTGCCATTTTCATAAAAGCTGCCAAAACTGGTAGAAAAACTTGCTTTTGAGTAATTTTCACGATTGTTTTAAAATGTAGATTTTCAGATTAGAACAAAACAAAACATTATTTTATGTGAATGTAGGCATAATACATTTTCATTCATAATTCATTTAGAATTTATTTTGATGTCTTCGTATTTAACTTAATTTTATTTTTTTTAATTTAAGTGAATTTTTTTAATCATCAGTTTTAAATCTAAGGTGCCATTTTATCTTAAGAACGTTATTTGTTTTTTGATGAATTTTCTATGCATTTACACAGTTTCCATTTACTCTGAGACATTTATTTTATTATAAATTACATTTTTATTTTACTTGCATTTTGCATTACATGTATTTTCTTTTAAATGTCTTTTTTGTAAAATCTTTATATTTATCTGTTTGTAATAGTATTTTTAATTTTACATTTATTTATTTATATTTATTGATGTATATTCTTTTAAACACAATAAATATATTTCACTTATTCTGAAGTCTTTTATTGTTACTATAATTATTTTTTATAATTATTGTATCTCTTTTTATCTGAGGTGTGTCCTCCAGACGCCATATTCTGTCGTGACGTCACCAAACGGGAAGTGAGCTCGTTGTTCTCCATGGTGGCTGCCTGGCTGCGAAGGCTCGCGGACCAAAACAACTCATTCTCTGCTGCTCTTCCTCCTCTTCCTTAGCGCGGACCATGGACGGGTGAGCACGGGAAACAGTCCCGAACCTTCCCGGAACCGTTCCCACTGCACTTTTACCTTCTTTCCTCCCTCCGTTTCCTTGGTGACTGAACCGCACCTGCGCGAGCCTCAGCCGCGCCCCTCTCCGCTTGTTTGTTGTTGGTATTTACTTGTTTACTGAAACGCTCTCACCGAGCTCCATTTTCCCGTACCCCGCGCGCTGTTTAGTCGCTCGTGCTCTCCTCTGTTCTGTTCTGAGTGAAAGTGTCGCGGGGCAACAGTAGCGACAGCGGCGGTGTTTTATTACCTGAAATCTCGCGATACGTGCGTGTTCACGCTCAGAGCAGACTGTGTACAAACAGAGAGGGATTACTTTCATTTTCTGTTAATTAGTTTGAGTTTAGGGTTCTAAAATGTCGCCAGCAGAGCTCAAAGCTTCTTTAACTGATCACAGGAAGAGGTTAATGGTTAAAATGTTAGCGGTAAAGACAAACAGAAGCTCAGAGCTGAAACTGAAGCAGTGATCAATCATCTCCTGCAATCTGTCTCAGGAAACTGAAGCTTTAAAGATCAATCACGTTTTAAAAAAAAAAAAATTGCAAGGGAAGACAAGATTTTCGAATATGGAGGTTCACGAGCTGCTAACGTAGATTTGATTAAATTCATTATCATGGATGCATGAATAAATTAATAAGTAGTTTGATATTTCAATAAATGATCAGTGTGTTTCTTTTTCAGGAGTCAGAGTTCAGCTCGTCTGTCAGCAGCTCTGAGAACATGAGCTCCTCTCACCTGTCCACAGGTGAGTCTTCTCTCTCTATGACAGTGAAGCTCCTCCTACCTGAACCCTTCCCATCATAATTTACCTGTCTGTTTTGGTCTGTCTGCAGTGGATGGCACTGATAGGCTGTGTGTTTCTGAGCGTGCTCAGTGCATCCCATCGCGGGTCCTTCACCTGCGCCAGCTTCCCCCTGACGTCTCTGAACAGGAAGTGCTTTCTCTGGCACTTCCCTTT
>JAQSNX010004595.1:0-84302 GCA_029532605.1 Oreochromis grahami | reverse complement strand
ATTTACTTCTATTTTTCTTTTGCCTGGGTGGCAGCTCTAAGCTTCTGTACTCAGATGAGCTTGCAAAAGTTGTGCCAACTTGTGTCCAGATCCCACTCTGCATTTCTGTGTTTGCGCGTGCGCAGTGTGAGAGGGTGCGTTGACATCCTCACAAGGGGTGACCAGATTTCAAACAGGTTTGATTTCCTTGCGACCATATGATTGATGATCGGGAGCTGGTCGTGAGGTGTTAATCACTTCTCATTACCCCATGTATACTACACAATGCACGACACACGATTAAGGCGAAACTCGGGTCGTTCCCCAAATGGTCAAACGACTGAAAAATCATCTCAAAATGGGCCAAATGTCGCAGTGTATCCCCAGCTTTAGGAGGCTAGCTTTATCCGTCTCCCTCCCCTGTAGTTGGAAGGGGCGTGTTTCATCTTTTTGCAGCCACACAGACTGAGGTGTTTGCCTCCTCAGGACAGCCATGGAGAGATTAGAGGCTACATTGCAGCTCCAGTCACAGCTTTCATCACCGTCTTGCTCGTCTTTCCCCAGAGTAACAGCCAAACAGTGCGAGGAGGATCTATTGGCTAGCACTGCTTAGCCTTGCACGCGTTCTTATGTTGAACTTAATCCAGAATTCATTGCAAATTGTTTGTGCGGGATATGAAGGACAAGATTTTGTTTTTCAACAAGAGTTAGTAAAAAAACATCTCCAGTGTGATCATCAAACATCTGGAGCTTGGCAGTGTATACAGCACTATAATGACCAGACCTAATTCTTTTGAAAACCTTACATCTTTCCACAGGTCTCCACTTCATCAGACATCACCTAGACTCAGAGCTGGATGAGGCCAGCACAAACAGCAGCCTAACCGACGAAGATGATGGATCCATGGGGTCAGGAAAGCCAGAAGCAGGGGGGCTGGGGAGGTACCTTTCATGTCCATTCACTGGAGGTGTGGATCTATTGCATGGCGTTCCTCACATCAAGACGCTGTCGATCAAAGTCAATACAGCTCCTCCTGCATCTGGAGCCTGTGAAGGACTTCTTAGTCACGCAGGACTCCTGTTCACTGCTAAACAGTTACAGCTTCACAGAAAGAACCTTGAGAGCAAACTGCTGCTGAAGCTTAGTGACAAGATATGCTGAAGTATACAGCATATCTTGTCACTGGAAATGGTTTGCACTGTTTATATATTTATATTGTTAACTGTAGATATTGGTTAAAAAGGCTTTATGTTGTGAAAAACTGAAATCTGGAAATTAGACATGTTGTGCCTTATTTTGCTGATGTTTTTACAGATATTCTATTTGAAAATACTAAAATTTGTATATTTATTTATGATTGTTTGTCTGATAGCATTTATTTAAAAAATAAATTGGACATTACAACCAGTTACTCGCTACTTGAGTAGTCTTTTCACCAACTACTTTTTTACTCTTACTTGAGTAACTTTTTAGATGACTACTTTTCACTTTTACTTGAGTAACAATATTTTAAAGTAATGCTACTCTTACTTGAGTACAATTTTTGGATACTTGACCCACCTCTGCACCCAGGTAACCTGCAGTGTTGAAAATGTGTTTTCCGACGATGTTTGCTACCCTACAATCCAGCCTACTCTGTAGTAAAATCAGCAACATTTGACCATTCTGTTGCTCCCATTGAAATGTATACAGCCTATTTAAAATCTAAAACTTAAAATTGTCAGTAGCCTGCTGTTGTTACCACTGTCCTGTTTGGGATGTAATGAGAGAAGCTGGTTATTTTGTCATATGTGCTGATATTAAACCTAAGGTACTAACTAGCTAACTGACTGGATGCCCATTAACCTTATAACTCCTGTTGTGTGTGTGTGTGTGTGTGTGTGTGTGTGTGTGTGTGTGTGTTCATTAGTGATCTTAATAGTATTTTCATATTAATGTGATTTTTTCATCTAATTGAATACAATCTATTTGTGTATGATTGTCAGTCCAAAGAGGGAGAGAGGAAAGAGGGGAACGTGAGGAGAAAGTGCAAGGTCGGGAAGAACCAGGTAAGAAAACAGACAGGGAACAGTGACAGAAACTAATAAACTGACAAAGAAAAAAAAAAAACCTAATTTTACTCATACAATCTGGAAGTTGTGTTCTCCCTATATTAAAGCTGCTATACAGAATCTGCAAAACAAACTGGGTTGAAACATTTTTGACCCTCTTTAACAACATTCCAATATAACATTATCATTGATTGGGGAGATTAAAATTAATGATATATTTTTATGTGGTTCAGCCACAACTCTACTAAAACCTCAGCCAATTTTTTTGGACCATCTGGTTGTCTGTATGTCTGCCGCAGTATGTGCACCACATCAGAAAGTGCCAAACAGAGCCCTGGTGGAGTGAGGAGCTGTAAAGGGAAGCAGAGTGCTCTGTTTATATTCTAAAAATGTTTTAAGCTTGTTTCAAAGATTCTGTACTGCAGCTTTAAATGTTTTCCATAAGCACACATACACTTATCAGTGTTTCTCAAACTTTTTACAGTGTGTACCACCTGAGAAAAATGTCAAGCTCTCCCAAGTACCACTATGAAAGCATGAAACTCATAAATCTTACAACACAAAATTCCAATCTGTTATTAAAATGAAAAGTCACATTAAAAAGTAAGCGCATTATGTCAGAATGAGCAGCCTAACAACATGAAAATGTAGCAGGCTGACATTGAAACAAGAAGAAAAGGGAAGACAATGCTTAGGATATTTGAAGTATGAATTTAGTATACTTTATGTATTTTAATTCAGAGTGTTGTACTTTTTTTGATCGAATTGTACATGTTTGAAGTATTTTTATTTTCAAAAACTATTTATGACTTTCCTCCAAGTACCACAAGGGTGAGCTCACGTACCACTGGTGGTACATGAACCATAGTTTGAGAATCATGACATTATATCATTAGACTTCATTCTGAACAGGACACCTTCATTACATTTTCCTAATTATCTATATGATTTACTATTTGGTTAATTTCATTACACAAGGAGGAGAAGAACAGGGAACAAGATGAAGAGAGGCAGCCAGACTAGCATTCCAGTCAGCAATCCAAAGGAGTTTATGATATGACTCTTGATTTAGGGGATAAGACTACTGGTCCTAAACAGTTGAAACTGTCCCAGTACCCACTCACTCAATTTGGAACACAAAAAAGATCCTTCCAAGAAAACTGGTTCAAAAGCTTTAAATGGTTAGAATATTCTTCCAAAAAAATGCTGCTTTCTGCTTCGCTTGTCGAGTCTTTGGCAAAAGTCTTAGGTATGACACATTAGTGAATGATGGAGTCAGTATGTCTGTGAAGGTTCTCAGTCATCAAGGTCATCGTAGTCAGGCTCCTTTGCAAGCTCCTTTGACAATGGACTCAGTAATTGGCAAAAGGCACTGAGCAAGTTTCAATAACATGAAGCCACTCAGTCACACAAGGACAGTGTAGTTTGTTGGAACAGCTACAAAGCAAGTCTGTCACAAGGCAATATTGTTGAACAGATAGATGCAGCAAGTGCCACTGAAGTGAAAGAAGGGAATACCTGGAACGTATTGTGGCAGTGACCTGCTTTTTGGGGAAGCAAGGAATATCATTTCAAGGTCATGACGAAACAGAAGAGAGTGACAATAAAGGGAATTTCCGAGAGTGCATTAAACTCCTGGAAAAGTTTGATCCATTCTTGCAGAGGTACACCCCCTCCATCAAACACCACATACATCTCTTGTAGTAGTCAGAATGAGATGATTGAATGTTGTTCAGAAGAATTAACTGCAGCTATTGTTTGTGAGATGAGGGAATCACAGATGTATGCCATTATGGATGATTAGGCTAGACATGGAAGGATGGAACAGTTGGCACTCTGTGTGAGGTATGTGTCTGTGGAAGGTGTAGTTAAAGAGAGGTTCCTACCCCTGACAGAAATGCCAAAGTTTGATGCTGCATCATTAAATACTGCTATTGAGAATCAGCTGTAAGAGAAGGGAATTGAGCAGTTGAAATTTGTGGCACAGACCTATGATGGAGCAGCTGTCATGAGCGGAACAGTTCGAGGTGTGCAAGCCCATTTTCAAAAGAAGCACCCTGAGGCCATATATGTTCACTGCAAAGCACATGAGTTAAATCTCATCCTATGTCACACATGCAGAGCTGTTACCGAAACCATAGAGTTCTTTAACGTGCTTGAAAGTCTCCATTCCTTCTTTAGTGCTTCTCTTGTAAACCATCATAAGTTCATGGACACTCAGAAGAAATTAGGATTGGAGCAAAGTGAACTTGCACAGTTGTCAAACACACGCTGGGCATGCCAGGTTACTTCAGTAACGGCTGTCCTTAACAATTTCCCTGCCATCATTGAGTGCCTCTCTGCTATCAACACACCTATTGCGGTGGAATTGAAGGCAAAACTCAGTAAATTCTCCTCAGTGTATTTGCTGATTGTTTTAAAGGATCTACTGTCTGTAACCGCATGTTTACAAAGATACCTACAGAAGGAGACCATAGATATTGCCCAGGCACAGACATGCAAAGATGTGGTGGTTGAGACACTGAAGCAGAAGCGCAGTGATGCCACTGCTATAGATCTTCATGCAAGGACAAAGGCTATGTGTGAGGCAAACCAGATAGCTGTTTTGGAGCAGTCTTCTGGACAGCGGCAGGAAAAAAAGAATGGATGGATTTGTTGTTGAGTCAACCTGTGGGACAGGCAGTGAAGTCTGTGGTTCTTCTGTGTCAGAAGACCTTAAAAGGAAATTGTTGTTTCCCTGTCTGGACAGAATGATTTTTGAACTTGAGAAGCGTTTTTCTGGTGTTAGTCAGGAATTGCTTAATGGGATTCAGGCATGTAGTCCAACCTCAAACCACTTTTTGTCTGAGCCTCATTTGTCAGCCCTGGCACTGCACTACCATATTGATCTTCAGTCAGAGGAAGTCACAGTTGCCAAAAACTTTTTGAAGCTCAAGAGTGAGGCTGGTGCCATTCCAGATATGTTAACATTGTACAATCTTAAGGATAATATTAAATCCAGTTCTTTGTATTCTTTACGGCCAAGAAAGACACGGCTCAAAGTGGTCTAACTCAAAAACTGATCTTTAATTTTACATATTCCGGGACATGGAGACATGGACACACACAGAGAAGCTCAAATCTGAAATCATTAGAAGCCAGCATGGTTATATATATTGTTCCGCTGCACGTCACGCACTCAGTTTACTTAGTTCCTCTTTTCTTTGTGTCTTACTTCCTGTGCAGCTTGCAATAACTTCCTCTTTCTAAAGTCTGTTGCCAGGGCAACCTGTCACCCTTCGTCTGAACTTAGTTTCACTCTGTCTGCTCCTCATATACTACAAAAACATGAAGTTTCCTGTCAGCCTGCGACCTATACTCAAAGCTGGCGCTCTCTTATACATAAAACAATATAATCAGCAAATAAGCATTAAAAATATATATTCAAATCTCAACAGTAATCAGATCTTCCCCACACTGAAAACTGTTATTCAGGTTGCCCTAACAATCCCAGTTAGCAGCTGTAGCTGTGAGAGGTCTTTTAGTGTCGGCTCCATACCTGGCTGAGAAGGGCCATGGGTCAAAGCTCAAAACTCCAGCACCTGGCTGTGATGTCAGTTGAGAGAGATGCTTGAGAGAGTTGACCACCAAAAAATGATAGACAGATTTGCCAACCTCAAGGTGAGGCGACATAGGTTAAAATAAAATAAAAAATCTGCAGAGCCATAGTAGTATCTGCAGTAAAGATCAAAGTTGCCTCCATTGATATATTTTTTTTTATTAATATTTTGTACATTTCAAGGATTCTTTTTTTTTTTTGGAGTGTATTTTTTATGTATCTGTATTGTATTATACATACACATTAAAAGTGAATCTCTGTCCAAAAAATGCGCTCAGTTTACTTTTTACTCATTATGAGCATCATTCATTAGTGCACATTCACTTTTTAACCCTTTATGAAATAGTAAGGTAAAAAGGTAAAAAATTTCATTTTAATGTCAAGTGCTAGCTGTATGGCAGGCAGAGTGAGGACCCAGGTGCAGAACTGTTGAGGCAAAACGCAAAATTGTAAACTTCTTTATTACTTTAGTTATAAACTAAAACACAAAACAAAACAAGACAAGAGCAATAACCAAACTAAGAAGCACAAGAGAGAAATAGACACAACAAATAACTGAAACGTAATTAAACATAAGGCACTGACAAAATAAGGCTTGCAGTACAGACTGCAGAGACGCACCCACGCACAGCGGACTGTGCCGGTGTGTTTTTGAAACAGCACCCAAAAGCAGATGCTGACAGAGGAGTTGCAGGTTTTAACAAAAAGTGAGCCTTTATTATGGTTGATAACAGCAGCAAACATGAAACCATGAAAAAACTGTGAAGACTATGGAAAAACATGGAGAGTATAACAGATGACCTGACAATGAAACCCAGAAAACAGAGGACTTAAATACACAGGAGGTGATCAGCGACCCAATCCAGCGACTGCACGCTTCGGAGTACGCGTACGACGTACGGTGCGTACTATAAGTACGATAAGTGCGGAAGTGAGAGGCTTGTGAAATTGGATGGTCTAGCCTTTGTCGTGCTGCTCAGGTTTCCTAGTAACCATGATACTAACCGCGGGAAACGTTTCATTCAGCATTGCTTGACAGAAATGAAGGAGAAAAAATGTTTACTTGGTCATTCATTTTTGTCATGACATCACTTTGATTAGTTGAGTATCTGAGGCTGAGACCACGGGACTGTAAAGCATGATGGTTGGGCTTCACTTCTGTACTGAACAGTCATTTCAAGATTAGTTAGGAAATAACAATTAGCTAATGTTGTTCATGAGACTAAAGTCATCTCACTGTGGTAATGTAAATATAATATGGCCAATATTATATTTATTGTCAAGACAAATATTGTTCGTTTAATATGTTGGCATCATTACATTTGGCTCAATGCTTACATATATGTGTAAAAAGGAAAATGTACGAGCTGTGAAAACTGTTGGTGATAGAATGAAGATCAGACTGATATATGAAATATTCCTTTATTGGGTGAGAAAATCAGACCATGTCATAACTGCTTTAAGTCATACAGAATAGATATCAGAGCCTTAAACAGGCCGACTTCTGCTAAATGGGTCAAACTGGGCAGAAAGTATACAAACACATAACATCCTTATAGAATATGATGTAACACTATAGATCAACTTACCTCAGAATATATAAAGCATATAAACAATTACAGCAATATGATGCAACAAACACAGCAGTGCTACTAATCCAAAATACTCAAAGCTTCATAGAACTGAAACAAAAATTTATTTTTAGCTCCATTCTGCTGCTGATACATACTTTAGGTTTCTGAACATTAAACTTGTTGCTGCCTTTCATAGTGTGTAACTTGAAGGCCCTGAGTACTTTCTCCCACACTGAAAACACTGGGATGATAACATTATTTGAACATTACCTAATAAGACTGATTCAGGACAGACAATTAGTGATGTTAAACTTTCCTAGCAGTCCTTCACAAACAGGGAACAGTCTGTCTATTCTCTCCATCTGTCAGCTGCTGCTGGCTCTTCCTCCTCCTCTTCCTCACACACTGCTGAGTTTGTCCTGGTGGATCATCAGGGGTGCAAAGCCTCACAGATGATGTGCAGCAGTGGGTCCCTCAGTCTGTCCTCACTCTGGACACTTGCAGTTGTCACACATGGAAATCAAATGTGTGATAAGCTGCAGGATTCAAACACAAGTGTAACTTATAAATACATGTTCATACTTTTATTCCACAATCAGAGAGAAAGAAACAGAGAGAGAGTGCAGGACAGACAGGTGACAGTCTCAGGTGTACACACTGCTACAAAACAGCACAAGAGAAGGAGGATTTAGTGTTTGTGTTATTACGAGTGCTAAACAAGAAGAGTTCCCAGATGGTCCAGTGGACACATGTGTGACTCCTGTGATTAAAGCATCTTTCTTTCAGCTTAACGAGTGAACCGTCAGCTCGTTCAAACACACGTTAAAGTCCGTTTGGCTCGACACCACCGAACAGAGGCAGCAATATAACATAGCTAACATTAACAGTGCAGTGAATCCTGCTTGTGGCGTCATATTCAGGACTGCAAACCGAGCAGCATCACTGACTTTCAGCTTGTTGTGTTTGTGGATATATGACTGACTTTAATTATCCATAAAATCATCACATTCTGCGTAAGATTAAGGTCGACTATTGAACGGCGTTTATTTTAAAGGCTCTAAAACCAAGTTAACGCTGAAAGTACAAACATCACTAATGTCACATAACTTTGCCGACATGTGGCCAACAGTAATGTTTTAATGTTCTTCGTTATTAAACATTCGCACATAAATAAGTGACATAATATTCAGTACTTACTTTTGACAGTTCACTCTCCGACCGCTCCGCTTCTGCCGTCTGCCGTAATTTGCGGCAAAATTATCCACACCCACCGCCGCGCTAAGAATTGTGGGATATATGGGACCACGAAGCATGCACCGGACCACGCTTGATATTTGGAGAAGGGTCTGGCTGCAGTCACTGGGGAGCACCATATTGGGACCTCCACAGTAACCGGAAACACGTGACCTCCACAGTAGCTGGAAACATGTGACCTCCACAGTAGCCAGAAACACGTGACCTCCACAGTAGCTGGAAACATGTGACCTCCACAGTAGCCAGAAACACGTGACCTCCACAGTAGCTGGAAACATGTGACCTCCACAGTAGCCAGAAACACGTGACCTCCACAGTAGGCGGAAATGCGTTCCTGCATGGATCATCAACTGTGGAAACCTTGCAAGTGGATCGTAAAGGTTGGGACGGAGTCTTTCATGTATAAATTTGCTGTTAATAATTATATAATTTTAGGAGTCATCTAGTTTGCTTACACTGATTATGTTGGCACTTTGTTAGCGTTACAACAACGGTCATACCCCCGAGGTATCTAAACTTTAGTAAGGAATGTGTGTACTTTTGACACCTCTGGTTAGCATTTAGTGTTCAGTTTCAAACGTATTTGATTTTTTGCTTGTTATTGAACTACTTTTCACTGTCAGTAACATCACTGCACATTGTTCCATTTACTGCATATTGCACTTTAGTCATGTCTTTCATTCCACCTCCATCAACATTGTAAAGTTCGTCACAAAGAGGTTTATATATTTATAAATACTAATATTCTCTATTCCATTCTGTTCTGTTCTGCTTTTTTATTGCCCAGATTTTAGTTAGTCTTTGTTAAATTGTCTGTTATATGTCAATAGATGCGTATGTCACAAATAAAAGCGTATTGTAAATCATGTTTTTGTAAAGAATTTTCTCCCCAAATCTCTTACATGCTAACTGTAATGTGTTATTTCTGCTAAAACCTGAACTTAAATGTGTATATGGTGTTTATCTGTTTTTCTCTGTTTTAGATGCACTACCAACTTGGAATTCTGCCTCCAAGCCAGAATTGCAGGATTGCACAACATGTAGCAGAAGACTTTTTCACTGCCCTCTGTGCCCCACTTTCAGCCCTACTGTCAGGGCAAAGATTGAGGAGCATAAATGGACACATTAAAAATGCTTTCCCTTCAAAGGTATGTTGATATTAAATATACCTCATAGTTAAAGTTATAAATATGCACTTCTTTTAAGCACCTCTGCAGTCTCTTTGTTCACTTAAAAGTTGCTTTTCACATGGCTAAAAGTACTTCTATCTGATGAAACAAATAGAGAAATAGCTGTTCTTTTTATCCACTCACTATTCAGTGCAGGCTCTCTCTCTCTTTCTCTCTCTCTCCATATATATGTTTATGTATGTATATATATGTATGTATGTATATATATAGCAAGCGAGCCCTTGTGCTAAAAGTCTCAAGAAAGGTCTTAAAGGTCTTAAAGGTCTCTGCTTATTGTTAATCAATTTTTTAAAAGACCCAAAACATAATAAGTACTTAATAAAACCCATGTGCAGTATTTAGTGGCAATATATTTAGATACATTTTTCTCATATTGTACATATACTGAAAACAACATGACATAGTACATACATTTATTTTAGAATTACATTACCGCAACTTCACCATTTCAATAAAAGAAAAGTCAACATCCTTCCCATAAATGAACATGGTGTTGATGAAATTTTAGCTTTCTGTTTAAGCTACATTTGTTACATTGTGTTGCCGCAGAGTCCACAGTGACTATATTTTTAAAAATTGCAACAGCATTCTCATATCTGTAATGAGGCAGAGCAAATACAACCAGATGTTCAGTTTTAACACACTTCTACCTTTTAAATTAGAAATGATGATGTGAGGTGGGTGAAGTTTCCTCTTTCATATGAAAAATGAAGATGATTAGAAAACATGAAGCTGAGGTAATTTTTATTTCATGCAAACTGACACCTTTTCATAAATTATAAATCAACACATTCAGTCTTTATATAAAAGTAAGTAGCCTGGATTATCTGAAACATTTAGAATCTTTTAATAACCACATCAATGTTGATTGTCTTCTGTCTACATATTGCAGTAACATTAAAACTGAAAAAGGGACACTGGAGACTAATATTTCCCTCATGCGTTGCTTTGGATTGTACAATAGAAGTGATCCAGATCCTCTTCTGTTAAAACTCGGTTGGTACCTGTATGAGCTGTTTCCAACCACCTGGCTACTGCCGATTCTGTTTGAGTACAAATTTAATTTCAAAATACTTATTTTTTATCTTTTAAATGAAAGCTGAATCATTCTGGAAATTATATTTGAAACAAGACATAATTTAAAAATTCTACATTATTTACAGTAATACTTTTTGTTCATTTATGAAATGCAATTATTAAAAAAATGTAAGGTACTAAATTTAAAACTGTTATGTTGTCTGCCCCCATTGCTTCTATTGAAAAAATTCCACTAACTTGCAGACACACTAATTAAGCTGTCGAGTGGCTGAGCATGTGACCACCAGTTAAAAATAAATCCGTTGTACTCATTGTCACATAGTATTTTCATTATGATACCTTACGACCTGCAAATAACCTTGAGCTCCTACATGTTAAACTGAGGGTTCTCATCTACATACAGTTTTTTCTGTGGGTTTTTAGTGTGGTTAACTGTATGTTTCTGGCTGTGAGAATCTTTTGTGTTTAACCAACATCTTTAGCTCCTGAAACACACTGTAACAATGGCTGAACAATTGTAAGACTTTTGAAAATGCTCCAGAAGCGTCAGATAAATTTAAGTCTTACTCAGTAATTTCTGAGGCACTTAAGCGATCAACTACTGAACAAGACAATATTTTTCTCTTTATTTCTAGATTACATTTTTTTCTTCCACTAGCTTTTTAAGCAGCTAGCGATGTTATATTTTCAACATTTTCACCTGTTAGACAAATTACCTTTCATCATTCTTGGTTTTGTGATGAGGGTATGCGTCACCTGGGTGGATTCAGTCATGCTGGCCCCTGCTGACATTGAAGCATACAAAGTTCAAAGATCACTGCAGAGGAAGATCAAAATTGTTTTCTAAGATTGACTAGCACATGTCAAGGACAATCTCAAAGTACAGACAGTAACATAAAAGATAAGCATTTATGATGTTATGTAAGTATTATGTATTCTGTAAGTATTATGAGATCATCATGTTGCCTAGCAACCACCTGCCAATTGATAATACCGAATTTACAGTGTTTCAGCACCTAGAACATCTTAAAAAAGGACAGCATGATTTTAATTTTCACGACAGTAGCATCCAGTATGTATTCACAAAACCTCAACTATGTATGTTGTATTTAGGGCTACCACGATTAGTCGACTAGTCACGATTACGTCGACTATTAAAATCGTCGACGACTAATTTAATAGTCGACGCGTCGTTTGAAGCTTTGTAAGATCCCAAAAGACGCAGGAATAAGTAGTAGTATTTAAGAGTGTAATAACGGACTGAAACAGAAGATGGCAGCACTGCATGTACAAGGATGCCAGCTGCCGTTAAACCCCGAAGAAGAAGAAACTGTGTCCCAGAATTCATAGCGCGGCCCAGCGCAGTTGTCAACAATGGCGGCAGCTAGTTAGTTTTAATATTACTCTTATTATTCTTTCTGGGTCACAAAATAAATGTTTAACATATTTTCAGGTGAGAATATAGCTGTGTAAACCTCAAATATCTGCTCAGTCTATCAAGACACCACATATTTTCAAAAGCGCTCCGACGTTTTCGGAGACGTCTGTTACCCACTAGTTCGATAGCGTCCGGTGTTCTCATTAGAGTCGGTGAGAACTCCGGACTCCCGGCAAATCGTTTTCAAACTCACCGCCGTCTTTCGCTACTCAGGTTAAACATGTAATATAAGTCACTTAGATAACTTAAAAATGTTATTGTTTGGCTTTTTTTAGTATTTTATTTGTTCCTGAGTAAATTGGTTTGGCTGAGAAATAAAGTTATAGTTTTTGCACAGATGAATAAACGTCAAGCAGACAACTGATTATCAGAAGTGTGAGATGCTCCAGAATATACTCCGGTGTCCTGTTATATTTTAGATAGCAAGGAGCAGACGGCTGAGTTTATTAAACTTCACTGAAACAATCTGCAAATTTCATTAAAAGTGTAATAAACTATCATCTTGTCTTTATTTTTAGTTAGCACATACCTTAAACACTTCAAGCTGTAAGCTAATGATAGTTATATAAGAGCAGATGCATGCTGGTGCAATAAGCTGTACATTTTACGTCCAATGGATGCATGATCTGATTAGTCGACTAATCGCAAAAATAATCGGTGACTAGTCGACTATCAAAATAAGTTGTATTATGACATTATCGTGTTACCTAGACTTCCTGCCATGTCAAATCTGACCAATTTACAAATTTAAAAAAATTGAATATTGTCTTTTACAACCGATTGCCTCAAGGCCTTATGACTTCCTCCACACTATGCACTTGAACATATAAATGTAATGAGCACCTCTTTCGTTGAATTTTGAGTGTTTTAATCAACTTTGTTACATCTGTGGTGTTCCCAGTCAAAAGTGACCGCCATAGGAAATGAATAGAATCCCCCCCCCCTTGGTCTCTGACCCCCTGAATGGCCTACTGAATAACCAAATGAAAGACCCACTTTCACTGAACAATCCACTGAACCACCCACTGAACTGAATTTGGTGGTGAAAAATGTTTGTTATGTTAATTTAAGAGCTGTTAAAACTAACTGGTCCATTGTGACCGGACCACTAAAGTAAGGGGGGGGGGGGAGCCACCTAACAACAGACTAAAATTGCAGACTCTAATTGTAGCATGGGCATGTATTAGTTTTAAATAAATTTACCAAAAAGATGTGTAAGTCTTCATTTCTACTCTGGATTGACATCAGAATGGACCAGGTCGGCTGGTACTTATTATTTGGTTTATTGGTTTCAAAGCTATATGAAAAGTCATGTTCTATAATGATGACCCATACTTCGAGTCAAAGAAGTTTCTTCTATGTGACGTCTGATGTTTTGTTGATGTTTCTGAAGTTGAAATATTCCAGTCAGAAGAAGCAAAATAATCACCAATAAAACACTGAAACCAGTGCCGAACACAAGGTAGAGGTCTGAGTGAAGCACTTGAGTTTGAGCATCATCTCCTAGAAAGATAATTGCATGCATTGTGTATGAGACATAATTATAATGATGTAAATAATTGTAAAAAAAAATGTATATTAATGAAAAAATATAACATAAACCACAATCCACCAAAATATGGTACTCAAAGTATATGTTCATTAAAAATGTGTACTGTATCTCGGCTACACGTGAACCTTAATTTTTAAGCTCTAAAATATGGTTTAAATGAAAAGCACAGTTTTAAATTGTCTATAAAACTTACTTCCAACAGCTAGCCAGCTCTGTGGTGATTCTTCAGTCTTAGAGATGCTACATTTGTAGAAGCCTTCATCAGACTTGGAAACAATGAGGTTCATCATCTTTCCTGTTGAACCAATCCCAATGAAGGCGCCATTTTTATAGAACTCAGCAGTGAAATTGGGGTGTGTATGCTTCTTTTTACAAAGCAGGGTCACATTATCTCCCTCCAACAAAGGATAGACAGGACTCTCCAGGATCACAGGGCCATCTGAATGTGAATGGCACATGACTTGAAAAGTTTCTTATAGAAAACTTGATTTCTGATGAAATTATATAATCTTTCAAAAACTACAGGCAATAGGTCATATATCATTTTTAAGAAAAAATGCATAACACATCATCCAACCTTTACTGAGACAAAGATGCTTTTGTTATCAGAGTAATGCTTAATTTAATTCAATATAATTATTATAATAATTTAATATATTGTGCATGACTGTATATATTACCAAAAATAAACTGACCTGAAAATTGGTCATATGTCATTCTTCAAGCACACACACACACAAACACAAACACATGTGTACAACTGTATATGATATACCAAATGAACTGATGTAAACAGTGGATGGACTAAATATTTACGTGCATTGTGAATATTTTTTATTTATTTATTTATTTTTGTATATGTGCATACCAGTTACAGTGATATTGACAGTGTTGCTTCTTTGTGTTCCTCCATATTCACACCAGTATTCTCCACTGTCAGTTTTCGGATATGCATTAATAATATTGCAAGGCCCAGTAGCTCTATCCCAGGTTGGAGCACATGTTCTAATGTCTCCATTTATCTTTTTCATCACTCTCCATCCAGTCAGTCCACTTAGCCCTTCACAGCTGATTGTGATAGATTCTAATTCAAAGAACTGTTGTCTTTTTGAAACAACGTGAGGAAAACCTGAATCTGAGACAGAAAATCAAGATGTGTTAGTGCTTCTTTCAATGGGTAATATGGAGTTACCAATTGCTGTTTTTAACTTTGCACATAAACACAAATGGACAATATTACTATATTTACTGAAATAATAAATGCCCAAATATGCTATATTTTTCAAGTTTTTTTTAAATACAGATTTTTTTGTCAAAGGTAATGTAATGTAATTTTCATTGTAGCTCTATTTTAGTCCAAAAATAAGTGTAATAGTTGCCAAACCTTACAAGTTGTCTTGAGATATATTAAACCTATTATTTTTGTTAGAAATACATCAATATCCATTTTTAACTACTTACCATGTGTTTGAGACTCGGTGAATTCAACAACTGTAACCACCATCAACAGCATATTAATCACTGTAAGGATTGAGAATAACAGTTAAACATTTAAATATTTTACAAATATGTTCTTCATAATTAATGATGAGTCACTGAGCAGTTACAAATTCCATAATGAAATGATGTAAATATATGGGAGTATTTTTGTTATATTAATTTCCCATTTAATTTCATACAATCTTATTTTATTAACAAAAATGATATAGATAGACAAGGTTAGTACTCACTGAGTCTGATCCCAAGAACACTGACCTCCATGTTCTCTTTCTGGTGACTGTGTGAGTGTCAGACTGAAATGAGGATGTGTTGCTTGTACGAACTTCCTCTTCCTGTGTTTTTATTTAACTCACCGACAGGTCTCGGTCTTCCTGAGAGAGAGAGCTGTGCTGTGTTTAAACACAGTTTAAACATCTAATTTGTTAAAGAATATAATATGGCAAAGGAGAATGCCAAAGTCAAAGGTCAGTTGAATTGAAATTCTCTAAACACAAGCAGTGTGCATAACAGGATAAACAAAGATGTCAAAACTTTACCACATAATGCCACATATCATCACATAATGAAAAAAAATGTATGTATTTCTTTACAAAATCTTACTTGTAGAAAGCCCTTTGTCTTATAGTGCTACAGTTGTAGGTATTAACAGTTACCTGATAACTAGTTTCATTTAAAATAAAATATAACAAAAGTATCAACTGTCATTGAAAAAAAAATCCACAGGAATAGCTCATCTTTGATGTTAAGCCAGCTCTCTGGTGATTCTCAAGCTAACAGATGGGTTCATGATGTTTCCTGTTGAGCTGCTCCCAATGGAGCCCCCCTTTTTAAGGTCACATTATTTCCCTCCATCACAGGATAGACATGACTCTCCAGGATCACAGGACCATCTAAATGTGAGTGCCACATGACTTCAAAATGTTTTTATATAAGAACTGATTTATGTATAAATTATTCATACATACAAATCTTTCAAATACTACAGATAATAGTATATCATTTTTAAGACATAAAACATTATGTCACACTTATTACACACTTTATTGTCAATTTGATGCTTTTGTTATCTGAAAAACTCTCCTTTACTGGTAATACTTAATTCCCACATATGTTGTGCCGTATATATGGCATACCAAACCAACTGATCTAAAAAGTAAGTTCACTAAATATGTCAGTGCATAGTTGATTTTTTTTTTCTATGTGTATGCCGGTTAAAGTGATGTTGACATAGTTGCTTCCTTGTATTCCTCCCATTTCACACCATTATTCTCTAGTGTCACTTGAAAGATATGCATTAATATTATTGCAAGGTCCAGTAGACGTTTCCCTGGTTGTAGCACATGTTCTAACATCTTCATTTATCTTTTTCATCACTCTCCATCCATTCAGTCCACTTAGCCCTTCACAGCTGATACGTTCGTGATACGTTCTGATTGACAGAACTGTTGTCTGTTTGGAACAATTTGAGGAAAAACCTGAATCTGAGACAGAGAATGAAAGATATTTTATTTTCTCTTAAATGTCTCGTAAAAGTCAAGCAAAATAAATTTCAAAATAAGCTTTCAAATTGTCATGAAATACATCTAAGATATATTAGACATATTACATTTTAAAAACCCCAATACCTCAAATTCCTCAACATGAATTTGAACTACTTACTATGTGTTTGAGAATCACTGAATTCACCTTTTGGAACAAACGACAACAGCATGTTCACCACTGGAAAGATAAACAGCATGTACCTTTAAGACTAATTGTCTGTATGATCAACTTGGTCACCTGAAACATCTCAAAGTTTCTGGCTTTGATCCTCAAACCGTTGGTAGGCAGCTCTGAGCGCAACATCCAGAACACATGGAAGAAGTGGAAAAGAGGGCATTGTTATCCTACCCTGGAACACCACCAAGTCATTGGATCAGGTATGTGGATGACACCTGGGTGTAAATCAAATCTCAGGATGTACCACAATTCACGGATCACATTAACTTGGTGGACCAACACATCAAATCACTAGGGAGGATATGAAAAGTGGCAGGTTAGCCTTTTCAGACTGTGAGATTTCCATCAGTAATCTGGAACATTTAAAAACGGATCAGTATTTAAGGTCTGACTCTCATCATCTACTGATCCATAAACTGGGTGTCATCAGGTCGCTACAACACAGAGCGAACACCATCTCCACAGACACAGCAGCCAGGGAGGCAGAAGAACAGCACATCAAGAAGGCCCTGAGTAAATGTGGTTATCCCAGCTGGACTTTTGTCAAAGCTGGGAAGGCGCCTAAAGAAAGCTCCATCCAATACAGGAGAGAAGGACGACCGCTGACTAAGCAAAACCTGTAGCGAGCATCTCAGGAGTATCAGAACAGTTGAGACACATTTTTTCCAAACACAGCATCTCTGTGGCTTTTAAACCTCAAAATGCTGTGCCAAAAATGTGTCCACCCTGAGGATCATGTGCCCCGACACAAACAGAGTAACATAGTGTACGCTGTTAATTGCCAGGAGGACTGCTACGATTTATACATCGAGGAAACCAAACAACCTCTGGTGAAGCGGATGGCACAACACAGAAGAGCTACCTCGTCAGGCCAGGACACTGCAGTCCATTCATACTTATAGGCCAGTGGACACTTTTTCAATGATGAGGATGTACACATCCTGGAGAGGGAGGAACGCTGGTTTGAGGGCGGAGTCAAGGAGGCCATTTACGTGAAGAGGGAAAGACCATCTCTGAATCAAGGAGGGGGCCTAAGGGTACATCTTTCACCATGTGTAGAGCAACGACACAGTGCTAGCTAATGCTAGACTAATTTGATTTTTATGCTCCTTTAAATTGAAATAAGTATATTTCAAAATTTTGCACAACAATGTGCAACAATGTCTGAAGAAGTATTTTAGTTGTTAAAAGTCAGATTTTAATTCAGTTTATTTATAACTACAGTGGTTTTGTTAATGTAAGATTCCAGGGTGTAAAGGTACTCCAAAAGTCAAATAACAGAAATGTGATATTGAATAGTTAGACAAATTCAAACACAGAGAAACGCATACAGACTGATGCCTCCTGCATGGCATTGCATGTAACCTGTCCATGAGCACAGACACAACCCCAAGTAATTCATGCAGTCCATACAAATCATCCACTGATTGGAAAGTTGGTGGTTCATCAAAATGAAAGTTTAAAGAAATTACAGCCATTCTCACTTTATGAAAAAAAGAACCGATATCAGGCAGTTTCAAAGGAATTATAAAGTCAACAAATGTTATCATTTAACAGAGGGTTGGGTTGAGAGTGCACATTATTTTATTACAGCTTACTTTTGTTTGAGCTGTGGAGACTGTTTTGACCAGTTCAAAAAGTATGTAGATGTTTATCAAAGAAAGCGAAACTGCAATCTTTTTCTTCTGTATTTAATCACATGTTACTCTCAGTTTTCTAGAAGTTTCTTATCACACAATCTGCAATTTTCTTCTTTTCTTTTCTTGATCAATAAGAAAAATGTAGTCTACCTAGCATCAACTTCTTGTCCAACATTATTCCGTTTCAGATTTGGGCAGCCATTACTTTTAAAACGTGCCAGTTGGTCCCATTTAAGCTCAATCCGAGCATGCAATTACCTCCATGAATCAAATCACCCCTCCATAATCTCAGACTGTTTGTTTTTTCCCCATTTAGAAAGAGTAATCTGACTGTGAGAACAGTCATTCTGAATTGTACAATATTTTGTGAAATAGAATAATTAACCCTCTATGACACAGTTTTATCCTCAGGCAGCTAACCCCATTCTTGGTTATTACACAGTCCCTTAAATATATTTATTTATTTTTTATTTACTCATTCTGGGAGACAAAATACCTCAGTGTTCAGTAAAATGAGGCATAGAAGTGGGTTTTACCTTTGACCTGGAGGTGCAGCAATCCTTTCTGGAGCCCAGACTGCTGCTTACTGCTTAGGCCTGATTCTAGGATCCTCTCACACCCCCTGTCACACTGTTTTTAAATGTACGTATTTCTGTGTAAAAATTATATTAGCCTGAGTTTCGAGATCAGGGATCAGTTAAGAGCTATAAATATGTAATATGTGTGGGTAAGAATTAGTGTGTGTGTGTCTGTGAGAGAAACAGCTACAAACCTACTTTGAATAAAGTTTTGCCAAATCCTTTTCAAGAGTATTTTAAAGTTTAATTATCTAAAACAATGATTGGTTCATCAGGATCTGCTTATAAATTAAACATAGGAGTGCTATACACATGTCGGGTTACGATGGGTGTCAGGGGGGTGCAACAGCTTCCCCACTTTATGATTCATCATCAACTGAACTGGGAACATAGAAACTCCTAATACTATGACAGAGCACACAGCCTGGGGTAGTGTGGATCACAATGTGATGATGAACAAAGGAAAATTGAAAACTTCAATGCACAAATGAGATCAGGGAAGGGAGAAAACACCTGAACACAGCTGATGGAATGAGGAATAAATAAAACAGGAAACCTTGACTGATTTTACCACAAGAGCTTGGCACGAACAAAAAAAGGAAACACACTTCACTTCAGGGCAAAAATCAGCGCGATGTGATATTTTATCTTCTCGTGTTATGATTTTAAACACATCTGAGGGCTCGATTGTACCTGAGGAGACACTGGACAGCTTTGTCCTGGTTAATGCTGAGAACCTTAAGAAAGTTTTCTCCACAGTGAGACCCACCACATGTCTTTTAGATCCAATCCCCTCTTCACTTTTTAAAACACTTTATGGATTTTTTGAACCTGAGCTTTTATACATGATGAATTGCTCTCTTCAGTTGGGTGTCTTCCCTGCTGCCTTTAAAACGGCGGTGGTGAGGCCCCTTGTGAAGAAGAGCAATTTGGATTGTAATGATTTTAATAACTACAGACCTGTATCCAACTTACCATTTTTAAGTAAAATTTTAGAAAAACTTGTTTTTACTCAGATTAATGATTTTTTGATTGATAAACAGATCCTAGAAATATTTCAGTCTGGATTTCGGGTGAACCACAGCACAGAGACCGCTCTCCTAAAGTTTTTAAATGATATTAGATGTAACTGGGACTCCCAAAAGCTCTCAGTCCTGGTGCTACTGGATCTAAGCGCAGCCTTTGATACAGTAGACCACGCTATACTTTTAAACAGACTGAAACACATGGTGGGCCTCTCTGGTGCTGTACACAACTGGTTCACTTCCTATCTCTCAGACAGAACTTTTATGGTGAGTATGGATACATGCTCCTCTAAGATCTATAAAATGACATGTGGTGTGCCTCAAGGGTCGGTTTTAGGCCCTGTACTTTTTAATTTGTATATGCTCCCTCTTGGCGGCGTCATCAGGAGGCATGGAGTGAACTTCCACAGTTACGCTGATGATACTCAGCTGTACATCTCCGTGTCTCCTGATGACACCAGACCAATGGATGCCCTTTTTAACTGTATTCTAGATATAAAATCTTGGATGGCAGAAAACTTTTTACAGCTTAACCAGGACAAAACTGAAGTTTTAATCATCGGTCCTGAGGCTCAGAGAGAGAAACTCTTGTCTAAATTACAGGCATTTTCACTATGCCCTTCACTACAAGTGAAAAACCTGGGTGTTATTCTTGACTCTGAGCTTGGTTTTATCCCACATATTAAACACGTAACCAAAATTGGATTTTATCATCTAAAAAATATAGCCAGAGTCCGCCCTATTCTCTCACGGGCCAACACGGAGATGCTGATGCATGCTTTTATTACCAGTCGCATTGATTACTGTAATGCCCTGCTCTCTGGTCTCCCCAAAAAGAATATCTCACCTTTGCAACTTTTGCAAAACTCTGAAGCTCGTGTGCTGACGAAGACCAGAGGGCGGGCCCACATTACACCGGTTTTACAATCGCTGCATTGGCTCCCCGTGTGTTTCAGGATCGATTTTAAAGTTCTTTTATTGGTTTTTAAATGTCTTAATGGTCTTGGGCCTTGTTATCTTTCAGATCTGCTTTTACCATATGAACCCTCGCGGACCCTGAGGTCCTCTGGTACTGGCCTTTTGATTGTCCCTAAAGTCAGGACACATACTCACGGAGAGGCAGCTTTTCAGTGGTTCGGTCCTCGACTGTGGAACAGCCTGCCGGAGGAGCTCAGGGCCGCAGAGAACGTTCATGTTTTTAAAAACAGGCTCAAGACCCACCTTTTTATTTAGCTTTTAACTAACGTTTATTTATTTTATGCTTATTTATTCTAACCTGTTATTCTATTTATATTAATTTAGTTTTATCTAATATTTATTGATTGTATTCTTATTCATTTTTTATCTTCTTACTCTGTTTATACTTATATTTATATTGTATCCCACTCTTATTTATTTTATCTTTTTATCCTGTTTATATTCTTATTAGGTCATATCTCCAGTGTTTCCTCGGAGGGGGCTCTCTGCACCTGGGCTGTGATCGACCGTGGCTGCTGGGGCTCTGTGGATCCTCTCAGCCTGGCTGGGGGTCTTCTTTGCCTCCCTCCTGCTGTGTGCCCAGCCTGGAGGCTGCGGTCTGTGACCGGCTCCCGGTGCAGACAGCTCCCTGTGATAGTGTTTCCTCACTTGGCTAATGCGTACCCAGCCCAATTTTACTCTTTAAGTGTGTGTGTGTGTGTGTGTGTGTGTGTGTGTGTGTGTGTGTGTGTGTGTGTGTGTGTGGGGGGGGGGGGATGTGTGTATCCATGACCGTTTCTGTTAATGAGAGTGTGGGGAATGAGTGGGAGGGTGGGGTGGGCTGCTTTTAACCATGTAAAGCACTTTTTGCTACATTTTTTGTATGAAAAGTGTTTTATAAATAAAGATTGATTGATTGATTGATTGATTGATTGATAAGAAGACACACACAGACTAAATACAAGAAATTGACCCAGGAGGAAGGGAACACAGAGAATAACAGAAACTTAACTAAACACTCGGCACTGGTAATATAACACAGGAAGTACAGACTACAGAGACGCAACCTCGACACTGCAACAGGAGAGGTCACTGGCCTCAGGACTCATCGGGCTCACAGCATGAGTTAGGAGTTGGTGACTAGGACTAGGTGAGGCCACATTTTTGGTAGACGAATCTGTAGGAATGGAGTCTCAGCCTGCTCACAGCCCCACTGTTGCCCCAGAAACATGGCCATGCCCTGATAAGGGGCCAATCTGTTCTTCCCCTTAGGGGTAGCTGAAACCCGTACGCCACCTCCCCCAGGCACTGATGGGCTGAAGAGCACCAGAATGTATTTTTCTGTCTGACAGATGACAGTTAATTTGTTTTCCCTTTTCCAACAGACTATATTCATAAACCTGATATCACCCTTCCGTTTTGTTTGCTGGTTGTGAAATTGACTCCAAGTGACAGCCAAATTATTGAAATGAATTGAGCCATATTTTAGTAAACCACGGTTCTGTTTCATCAGCTGTGACACAAGGTCTGTTATGTAAATACCTGGATGTGTGGTATCCACAGAAACCTCAGAATCTCAGCTAAAAAGCTCATATAAACCATTTCTACGACCACCAAACACATGGACAACAACTAATAATTAAAAGAGCAGTTACAAAATTTCATGAAATTTATCAGTTTTTCTTCAGAGATGTTGCCAAGAGCCTCTACAAACTCATTTCCTGAATACAACAGGTCATACACAATGTTTCAGGTAGATTTCCGACAACAATCAACATTTTCAGCCTGATTACAGACGTGTGATTGGATGAGCGAGTGTGTTGTAAATTGTGTGTCACATTTCTCATCTGATTGGTGGAACTGATGTAAACAAAATTATATTAGCGTAAGTCTATTGGCTCAGATGATTAAAAAGAGGGATAAATCATGCAAATCGGCCAATCGAAGCTGAAGTTATGGCCACTCAGATGTAAAGGGCTGAGGCTATTTTCTAAAAGTTTGTTACGCAAAGGCAGAAAGATCCAATGTAGCTGAGTGTGTGGGTAATTCTTCAAAAATTCTTCAAAAAACATGTCATGGCTGTGTGAAGGCAGGCAGGAATGGCGGACCCAAGAGCAGGACTCACGGAAGCAGACAAAGTCAGACAAACTCAAAAACATTCAGCTTTATTGCTGGATTGCAATGGAACAGAAAACTAACTAAACTGAGAATGCAAAATAAACTAGAAAAATTTGCATTTCCTGCGAAAATGCTGTGTGGATGCCGTAACGCTGAAGCTGTCTGCTGAAAATAGCTGAAAAAGATGAAAAGTTGCAAAAAATTGTATGGAGGTGAAGAACTGAAAATTCTGCTGAAAACAGGTAAAGAAGCACAAATCTTTGTTGAATAGTGGTGAAAAGCCAAAAATTCTACTGAAAAGGGGTAAAGACAGAAATCTTTGCTGAAAAGTGGTGAAAAGAAATTTTGCCGTAAGCAGGATTTGAACCTGGCCCTCCTGGTCCCAAGACAGCTACTCATCTCACTGAGCTAAAATCATTCTCTCAAAGAAGAGGTGGAGAGACCGACAATTCTGCTGAAATGAGCAGAAGCTGCTGAGAATTGTGCTGATAAGAGGTGAAAAGGCTGAAAACTTTGCAGAAAAGAGGTGAATCAGCAGAATTTCTGCTGAAAAGAGGTAAAGAAGCAGAAAGTTGCGCTGAAAAGAGATGAATCAGCAGAATTTCTGCTCAAAAGAGTTTTTTCTGAAAACAGCTGAGATTTGTGCTAATGAGAGGTGAAAAGGCTGAAAATTTTGCAGAAGAGGTGAATAAGCAGAATTTGGGCTGAAAAGAGGTGAAAATTCTGCTGAAGAGTTCAATCAGCAATTTCTGCTAAAAAAGTTCTGCAGAACTCTTTTCAGAATTTCTGCTGAAAAGATGTTTTTGCTGATAATAGCTGAATAAGCTGGGATTTGTGCTGAAAAGTAGTGAAAAAACTGGAAATTTTGCTGAAAAGGGGTGAAAAAGCTGACATTTGTCTTGAAAAGAGTTAAAAAAGTTTAACTGTTAACTGAAAGAAATGTTGCCATTAGCGGGATTTGAACCCCGGCCTCCCAGTCTGAGAACGGCTGCTTATCTCACTGAGCTAAAACACAGCTCAAACCGACAAGGAAAACTAGTGACCCCATTGATAATGTGGCAGAAATGGGCAAAAAATATTGCATAAAAAATTCAATAACTCAAAAAGTATAAAAGTTATGAGCACCACAAGTCATAGCAGGAAAGAGCAGAAAGAGCAGAATTTTTTAAAGTTTGAATGGCAAAAATCAGTTAAAAACTGTGGGAGTAGTTAAGTGCCAAAAAAACGTACGGAAGCAACTAGAATATAGTGGAATAAAGAACTAGAAAAATTTGCATTTCCTGCGAAAATGCTGTGTGGATGCCTTAACGCTGAAGCTGTCTGCTGAAAAGCTGAAAAAGAAAAGTTGCATGGTGGTGAAAAAGAACATGTCACCCTGAGCAGGATTCGAACCTGGCCCTCCTGGTCTCAAGGCGGCAACTCATCTCACTGAGCCAAACTCATTCTCACAAAGAAAAGGTGGAGAGACTGACCATTCTGCTGAAATTTGCAGAAGCTGCTGAGAATTGTGCTGATAAGATGTGAAAAGGTTGAAAATTTTGCAGAAAAGAGGTGAATCAGCAGAATTTCTGCTGAAAAGAGATAAAGAAGCAGAAAGTTGCGCTGAAAAGAGACGAATCGGCAGAATTTCTGCTGAAAAGATGTTTTTTCTGAAAACAGCTGAGATTTGTGCTAATAAGAGGAGAAAAGGCTGAAAATTTTGCAGAACAGGTGAATAAGCAGAATTTGGGCTGAAAAGAGGTGAAAAAAAAAAAAATTGCCCTGAGCAGGATTCAAACCTGGCACTTCAGGTCTGAAAGCAGCCACTCATCTCACTGAGCCAAACTCACTCTGGCAAAGAAGAGGTGGAGAGACGGACAATTCTGCTGAAATGAGCAGAAGCTGCTGAGAATTGTGCTGATAAGAGGAGAAAAGGCTGAAAATTTTGCAGAAAAGAGGTGAATCAGTAGAATTTCTGCTGAAAAGAGGCAGAACAAAAGAGAAAACTGAAAACAGGTTTTGCCATGACTGGGATTTGAACCTGGCCCTTCTGGTCTCAAGGCAGCTGCTCATCTCACTGAACCAAACTCATTCCCACAAAAACAAGAGATGGAGAAACTGACAATTTTGCTAAATGAGCAGAAGCTGCTAAGAATTGTGCTGAGAAGAAGTGAAAAGGCTGAAAATTTTGCAGAAAAGAGGTGAATCAGCAGAATTTCTGCAGAAAAGAGGTAAAGAAGCAATAAGTTGCGCAGAAAAGAGGTGAATCAGCAGAATTTCTGCTCAAAGGCGGCTATTCATTTCCCTGAGCCAAAGTCATTCTTACAAAGTAGAGGTGGAGAGACAGACAATTCTGCTGAAATGAGCAGAAGCTGCTGAGAATTGTGCTGATAAGAGGTGAAAAGGCTGAAAATTTTGCAGAAAAGAGGTGAATCAGCATAATTTCTGCAGAAAAGAGACAAAGAAGTAGAAACTTGCGCTGAAAAGAGATGAATCAGCAGAGTTTCTGCTGAAAAGAGTTTTGTTTTTCTGAAAACAGCCAAAAAAGCTGGAATTTGTGCTGAAAAGGGGTGAAAAAAAATGAAAATTTTGCTGAAAAGGGGTGAATAAGCTAAAGTATACCAAATCAAAGTATTTGTGCCAAAACATAGTGTTTCTGCCATATTGTGGTACTACTACATTACAACATGAATACGGATTAAAGATGAAAGAAACTGGCAACAAATTCCTCCACTACAAAGCAGTCTGATACCACTTCTTTGCAGTGTTCAAGTTTACTAAGGCACTACCCAAAAGGTGCCACAAGAGGGCACTCCAACACAAGAGATGAGGTGAATGAGCAGAATTTCTGCTGAAAAGAGGCAGAAGATTCTGTATGTAGAAAAAGAAACACTGTTGAACCATGTGTGAAATAAATAAAGAAATGAAATGAAAGAACAACCTGGTTCTGCTCAAATTCACCAATCAGAGGTACTGCCTCTGTCTGCTTCATCAGGCTGTGTATTTGTTTCTGCCATGGAGCGGTCCATGGAGAGGTCCATATTAGAAAAGCTGCTAAAATCATAAAACTTTGCAGAATTGTAAAAAATTAGCAATATAAATTACAGGTCTGTGATAGTGTATAAATTTGTAGTGAAAAAAAAACGTGGACCAAGGTGGGATTGAACCCACGACCCTTGAGCTGCAGAGCCATGTCATTACTGATTGCGCCACCTGGAAAGGGGGCAACAGTCTGAAAGACAGATACTTGGGCAGTCAGAAAATAGATCGCGGTGAGAGGCGAAAAACGCCGTTTTTTTGGAGTTACAAAACGTCGTGTAACTCAAAAACTAGGAGGGCTAGCAGCATAATTCTTGTACTGGGTGAATCAGCGGACTTTGGTGTATTTTGATTGCGATTTTCATAGCTCGTTCTACCTCCGTCGCGGAGATATGACGAGAGAAGAAACGGCTTCATTTCCAGAGTTTGAAGACTGAGAGAAGGACAGATTTCCACCCCTCAAACAAACGTAATTCATTGCTCAACGGTAAGATAATTGTAAAAACTGCTTCCACTGTGAGTGTCAGCAGTGTCTGAAGATATATTGGCACAAGCCTCATGTCCTAACTTTGCTTTGTTAAAGAGATATGGCGATTTTAAAATGCCTCCCGTTACAGAATTTCAGCTCTGAATTTCAAAACCTCCCCATAGACTTTGAATAGGGAGTATTGAGACCTTGTGTCACTCCGAGGCAAATTGCGAAAAAACGGTAAATCTCACAATAACGTTAGTGACATTGTCTGAAAGCCAGCAAAAATACCTACGTTTTGATGTATAATTTGTGGGGGTTGAGTGGAAATTGATCGAGTAGCAAGACGTTATTTAGACATGAAGAGAAAATTCAGAACAGACCAGCACTCACTCTGACTTAATTGCATAGCAACCATAGCAACGCATGTATTTTCTGAAAAATCACAGTTTTGCAACTGAAAACTTAAAGAGAGATAAGATTAAAACGGTAGAAGATCTGAAAAAGCTGAATCAGACAGGAATAGCCCAATAATCTGAGAACATTTTAAAATTTGAATGGAGTTTCTAGGTGAAAGTATGACAAAGTAGTTAAGTTTCAAAAACAAGCAAGTTTTAGCAGAATTTTGGAAGTTCTCCATTCATTTCAATGGGACAAATTAAAGGAAAAAAGTGTAATATTTTAAAAAGTATAATAGTTATAAACACCAAAAGATATAGCTGGAATTAGCAGAAAGAGCAGAACAGTTTAGAGTTTGAACGGAGAAAATCGGCTGAAAACTGGAGGAGTAGTTAAGTGCCGAAAAACGCGAGCAACTTGAAAAAGAATAAAGTTTAAAGAGAAACAGGAACTCAATAGTGTGGAAGCCCTTTAAGGGCATCCACACAATAAAGAGAAACAGGAAAACAATAATGTGGAAGCCCTTTGGGGCATCCACACAATAAAGAGAAACAGGAACTCAATTTACATTTTACACTTTTACACAAAGTGTAAAATGAGGGAAGACGCGATGACGAGCAGGGAAGACGGAGACACTAAAAACAAGAGGTGAACAGGACTAAGAGGAAACGGCTGGGAGACACGGCTGACGCTGATTACACACGCTGATGTCACACACGAGACAGAGGAGCACACAAAACTGAAAACACTGACATAAGAAACAGACCTTCAAAGTAAAACAGGAAGCTCCACACACATGGAGAGACAGATTCAAAACTGACTGAACAGGAACAGAGGGAGTACAGAACTGAAACCGAACAAATAGCAAATCTAAACAAAAGGCATAACCAGAATAAACAAGAACATAAGATAATATAAACAAACACAAAAAACTGAGTCATCAGACTCAGGACCATGACAAAACAACAATTTTAATGCATGCACATGCCTTAAAACCGTTAAAACCATTAAAACCAAAACCAGGAGGATGACGACATGAAGATGTGAAGGTATGCTGGGAGGACGGAGCTGTTCAAGGATGGCCTGAAAAACTGCTGCGCATTGCAAGGTGGAGCTCTCAGTTTAAGGAATATTCAGGTGTTTCGTCCCAGAGTTACGGAGCCTCAAGAGAGCTGCAGATATTAGCCAGGTTATTGGTGAGTTCTTCCAGGAATGGAAGGATGTCCTATCTAACTTACTGTTGATGATGTCACACTGAGTTATTCTACCTTTGACTTTAATGAGTTATTTTACATTATATAAAGTTTCTTTAAGCCTTCTTAGGAAAATTATTATTTGATACACCATGTAGTATTTTTATCTGTCTTTGTTAGTTATTAAAAAACATTTTTTTCAGAGTCAAACGCTGCTAAAATTGATGTGACGACAACAGCGCTGTGTTCCAGACCTCTGCAAACAGCAGCTGTGAACGAAAAAGAACAAAGTTAGAGGTGAAAATTATTCTTCAAAAATATCACAACAAACAGTGACATGACATGTAAACCAGTATTTGTGCCCTAATTCCAAAGAAGTTGGAGCTTTGCGGGAACTTTTATGTGATTTGCAAGTCACATAAACTCATATTTGATTGACAGCAGAACATAGAAAACACAAAGTGTTTAAACTGAGACCTTTCACTATTTATTAAAGAACATCAGCTCAGTTTAAAGCTGATGGCAGCAAGAGCTGCCAAAAACTGTTAATAACAGCTGTAGGGATATTTTGCAACTAATTGGCAGCAAGTCAGTAAGATGAAATTAAAAGAGCATCATAGAGAGACAGAGGTTCAACCATCAGCAAAATCCTGTTTCTACTAATTGTGTAACAACTTCAGAATAAAAGTGCAAAGACTTTGAGTTCTCCTTCAGTAATGTCTCCTCTGTAAGATGTTCTTATCTTTAGGTGGAGGAGGACTGATCGCTGCTGTTGCTGCTGCAGTGGGTTTCTTCTTGCTGATCCTGGGTGGAGCAGGTGGATACTGGTTTAGACAGAGGTCAGTCTCTATCAGAACACTTTCATCAGATCTTACAGTTTCAGTTGTTCCGTCTCTGCTTTGAAGTATTACAAGAAGAAAACTTGTGATATTCAGTTGTGTTTTGTTTTAAACAGAGTGACTCCTGCTCACATACCAGTGTAGAGGCCTTGATGAAGAGAACCTCAACATGTGGAAACCAACAGCTGGACACAGAGTTAGAAAACACTGACACTGACATGTTCCACACATGAGTGGGAGCCTCTGCTTCCAGCATACAAACATGTCAAAGGTTGTTTTAAAACTAATCTTATATACTTTACATCATTTTGAATATAATTATTTTCTATTTATGTGAATATAGTACATGTGTAGCATACATTTGATTTTTAGTCAAATCCATATAACAAACATAATATACATCAAGAAAAAAG
The DNA here is from genome assembly GCA_029532605.1 of Oreochromis grahami. Lineage (NCBI taxonomy): Eukaryota > Metazoa > Chordata > Actinopteri > Cichliformes > Cichlidae > Oreochromis > Oreochromis grahami. The sequence goes on along the minus strand of JAQSNX010004595.1, from coordinate 54,759 downwards.
AGGGGTTTTGATAAGAAGCAGTTTATTTAAAAAACGTTCAAGAAAATTGCACATGTACTGTTTTGTATTTAAGTGTTGTAACCTGTTACTGTAATGCACAAAACAAAGTCGTGAAACATGTCACCAATATAAAGCCAGCAAAATTTGAAGCATAGATGAAATACATTTTATGAAAGTTTGACCTTATTTGACCCTAAAGAAGAGGTCAGAGGTCCAAAGTAACCTGATATTTACAATCCACATGTATCATTCCCTCCATGCTGTCAGTACCAACAATGACACAGTTTTAAATAAACGGCTCTATAGAGCATTATCATTACTTTCAGGTTGATCTATTGAACTTAGGGAGAGGTCAGAGGTCAAATGTGATATGATATTTTAAATCTTTATACTTTATAAATGTTGACATTACACAGCACACTTTTAAGACTTAAGAATCAGAATCAGAATACATTCACAACTTTTAGAGCTGTTGTGTTTACAGACAGAATGAAATGCAAATGCTACCAAAAACACGAGCTCCTTGTTGAAGGTAAGAAGAAACTACTGAAACCATTTTGAGCTCCTCTTTGGTTTACACATGATCTGATGTAATATGCAATCAAGGTCAACCATCCCTGTGTTTGTCATGCTCAGTGTTTATCTGATACACCAAGGAATGTGCAGCAATGAACGTTAGAAACTGAGACAAGTATTAACGAGTCACTGCAAACTGGACACTCCGGTCGGATCAGTTTCTGTTTCCTGCTCAGCTCCAACGATTCATTTCACTTTGACAGTGACAGTTTGGATAAGTTTGGATGACTGTGTCTTTATCCGTGGTAAGTTGTTTGTTTGGGGTCTTTGTTGTGCTATTTTGTTTTTTGTTTTGTTTTTGAGTCAGAGAACAAACAAACAAGAACCTTGTAACAACACACTGAAATATGTGGTAAAAAAAACTAACAAAGAATTTTTCTACATGCCACTGAACAAACTGTGAATAGCGTCAGTCTGTTGTTTCTCTGTCAAACTGTGAGCATACAAGATGACAAACGTCTGTCAGTTGTTAAAAGCTCCCACAAAGCTCCAAATGTAGCAGCAAAGTGTGAAAAAAGCTGTATTTATGTTTATAAAGAACTGTTCTTGGAGTTGTGCAGAGACCTGCACTTAAAGCAGGACTTTGTCTCATTGAGGTGACTTAAAAGAAACTTTTAAAAGTTTCTTTCTTTCTTAAAAGAAAGTTTCGTTTTTTTTTTTTTTTTTTTTAGGATATTACCATGACAGACTACAAATCAGTCTTTCACTGTTTCATTTTTTTTTCTATCAGAGAATGGCTTAATATAAAAAAGTGTGTGTTGCTATGCTTTTTTGCAGACATCTAGAATGAGTCCTATAAACGATAAACATCTCTTGGTTTTGCATCATGTTGTTGTCGTCTTCCTTTTTCTAACACAAACTTGTGGTGGTAAGTTGCACACAAACATTTATAAAATCCACAATTTAAAGTACTCACCTGTAGTCTTTCACAGATGATAAAAACACACACTGTAACAGCAACAGTTTATGTTGATGTAGTTAAATAAATCAATTACATATCTTGCTCAGACTGATCTTCACAATTAAAAAACTGCTGAACTGTATGTGTGCTTACATTTGTTAGGTCAGCATCAGATGATTGGTCCAACTCAGCCAGTAGTGGCCATGATTGGTGATGACATCATTTTGCCATGCCACCTGGAACCTGCTGTGGATGTTGTTGACCTGACTGTGGATTGGTCCAGAAATGACCTCAAACCTAGATCTGTCTATGTGAGGCGAGAGGGTGTGGAGCTTCTGACTGAGCAGAATCCTTTGTACACAGGAAGAACATCACTCTCTGTCAACAAACTGCAGTGTGGAGACGTTTCATTGAAACTCTCCACAGTACAACTCTCTGATGCAGGAACATACAAATGCCTTGTACCTAAATTTAATGCAGAAACTTTGGTGACGCTTGCTGTAGGTAAGTTTAATTTAATAGGAAGTTTTATTTTAAAGGAACCCTTGGGTCAGCTCCAGTTGAAACAGGATCATTCATAGGGGCCATATGTGTTGAGAATAGACGTGCATTTATTTATTAATCCACAATAGCTCTTACTATGGCTAAAAAATATTACCTGGACAGATATTTGGACTAAGAACATTGACACAGATTTGCAATAGGAAATACCTATTGACAACCATGTATTCTGACCACTGGGGCACAAAACTTACCAGTGTAGCACATGGAGCAGCTGGGTTATTAAAGCAGTGCAACTGGACAAATAAAAGAGGTACATAACAAAGAACAATACTATTTAGAATCACAGGGGATTTGTGCATCCACTAAATGGGCTTTTTGCCAAACGAGGGGTATCTGGCCCCACAAGAAAAAGGCCAAGATGGACCAGAGGAACGTTGATTTAACAAAAGAACTACCTGGGTAGGTACAGGTTAATTTCAGCCAATATGCAGGAAATCTGACAAGGGCAAATGGAATAAGTAAGATTATTAGATTTTTGACCAGCCAGTCTGGCACTGTTGATTTCACATATCATTGGGCCTCTCTATAAGCCTCTCAGGATGATTAAAAGGACAATTTGAGTTATCATCAATCAGAGAGAAATTTTTGGGATAACTGTAACTATTTAAACAATCAAAAATGTTTTAAATATTTTGGCAACTATATTTCACCAAATTCTGGTCATTCTTTTCTTTGCAGGTTCAGTTTCCTCACCAGTCATAGAACTCACCAATGTCAAAAATAAAATGGTGTTAGAGTGTAAATCTAATGGCTGGTATCCAGAGCCCCAGATGTTGTGGGTGGACAGTGAGGGAAAACCTGTTTCTGTTGAACCTACAAAGAATGTCAGAGGTTCTGATGGGCTCTATAGTCTCAGCAGTAAAGTGACTGTGGAGAAAGGACAGAGCTACAGCTTCACCTGCAAAGTTCAACAGAAGAATATCAGTCAAATCAAAGAGACACACATCCATGTTTCAGGTAGAAATGCTTTTTTTATCACTCACATTAATTTTCAGTTACATAAAGTAGAATCTGGCAATTTTTGTCTCCTTATATTTACAGGTGATCTCTTTATGGTTCAGTCCAATACTGCTGTTCACATTATCATCAACTTGGCTGTTTGTTTAATAAGTTTTGGCACAGTAATATTCATAATATGGAAATGTGGACAAAAGAAAACCAGTAAGTTCAAACTTCACTGTACTTTTTACCCCAACCTCAAATTATCATCAGACTTTTTTAATGTGTTGTTTTAGTGTAACTGACTTTAAAATAAAGGACTAAGAAGTACAAATGTGCTTCAAATAAAAATGACACAAACACATAAACAGTTATGTTAAAGGCACCATAGGGAAAACAGTAGATGGAGACTGCAGCATGACAGCGATTTACCTGCAAAATTGGAGGCTCTCAGCAACTTTACTTTTATAAAGGAATATAACCAGCTGGTAACCAGTTGACTAAAGTCCTGTGTTATAATGAGATGTGTGACAGACATGCAGAGTTGGTTTCATCAGTGCAGATTGACTGAGATTGATTGCAATATCTTGCCTCTGTCTGCATTCATAAACTAAGTGGTAATCAAGCACCCATCTGTAAAAATGCTTCATCCTGATTGTAACTGAACTTAGTTCAAGTCATGTGATGTGTGATGATTCCCATTGTTTTATCATATAAACAACAAAGTTGAAAGGAAAGTTAAACTTAAAACATTTTGTGTTTAAATCTGATTGTAAGAATTTGCATAAAATGCTATGTTCTCACCATTTACTCATATAAACACATTTGCAGTGCAAAGAAAATTTTTAATCACTTTGTAATAAAATTTATAGAGGCAGATTTTGAATATAAAAAATTGGCATTTTACCTATATATATAGCAGTTTTTACATGCCAGCAGTGTAATACATAGACATTACCAAAATTGTATACCTGTTATCTACAGACTTGTAGATAAGTTAAATAAAGGGTATTTATATTAACCCTTATATCGATATGTATGTGGATATACATTCTACTCAAGATCGTTTCATGTTTTTATTTATTTATTCAAATTAGTATTATATTATACTGTAATTCATGGTCTTGAAGAGTGTATATTTTTTTGTTTGTTTGTTTTGTTTTGTTTTAAGTAATATCCTTAGCATTGTTTCCAAGTACGTGTTTTAGCTCTCAGCGATATTAGTTTAAAAAAATTTTTTCCTGCATTTTTATTCACACAGAAATCAAGACACATGATGAGGATGAAAATGAACTTTATCAAACAGAGATGGAGGAGAAATTACACAGAGAATGTGAGGAAAAGAAAAGACTTGAAGATGAGTTGCAGAACAAGGAGGAAGACTTAAAACATGTCAGACAAACCATTGAAAAACTGATGGAGCAGAAGACATGTCTGAAGAACCAGGGAGAAAAACTCAACACAGTACTGCAGGAGGACAAGACAGAGATGAAAGAGATAAGGTCAGAGACTATCTCACTTTTGTCTTTTGAAAAAGACAAACAAAAGCAGAAACTTATAAATAAAAAAACTGACCTGGAAAAAAGAACAGAAGTACATGAGGAACTGTTAAAGATGACAGAAAAACTAATAGAGGAAACTGACAACCTTATAATCCAAATGACAGAAAGGAAGGGAAAGCTAGAAAATGACAAGGAACAAATTATTAAACACTTGAGAGACAAACAGAAAGAAATGAAAGAGATTCAGAAGAAACTGTCAGAGAAACAAGCGAGAAACAATGAACAACTGTCTATGAAGCCAGGTTGAGTTTTTCTTTAATATATCTTGCTAAAATCATATGTAAAATTTTTTGATTCATTTTGAATTTACATTCCCAGTGTCTTCAGTTGTGAACCTAACCCTATGTTTTTTTTTTTTTCAGCGCAGGACAGAGTAACACGATAAATGAAACATGGATTTCGCAGTTTTTTTTGCTGCTTTCATTTTGCGATGTTATGCCTGATATGTCTTTGTTTGTTTGCTTTAATTTTATATTATATACATTTAAACAAGACATGCATTTTGATAGTATATTATCATAGGAGATTTTGTTATGATAAAATGTATCAGTATTTTTCCATTTTTTATAATCTTTTGTCTGTCTGTAAGTAAGAATTACACTGTGAGAAAAAGAGGAAAATATGCTGTCTGTATTGTCTTATGTGAGACCTGTCCACACAAATAGAAAAATGCATCTTTTTCTCTCTGTTTTGGCCTTCCATTCACACTGAGTCTGCTTTTTCGGTCAAGGAAAATGCAGTGTTTTGAAAACGCTCTTCAAAGAGGATACATTTGAAAATGCTGTTTTCATGTGTGGAGTAAGTGAAAACGACTGAAAATGATAGTGTGAATGCGGAGCATTTTAAGATGAAAACGCCTTTTCAAATTCGGACTAGTGTAGACGTAGCCTAAAAGTCATCAAAGTTCTAAAACAGAGGTTTCGTCTTTTTCCTCATAATAAAGCTTTTTTTGTTCTTAATCAAAGATGAATCAAAATATAAGTTTGATCAATATTTCAATGAGAAACATAGTTTGATTCATAGAAATCACTGTTTTAATGTATGAGTTTTGTGGTGGTGTCTAAATGCTCATGAGCAACTTCAACCTTTACAGTTTTGTGTCTAATTCCTCACCAAGAGTCTGACCTTGGTGTGTTTGTGGGTGTGTGGTGCAGGATGGGGGGGTGAAAGGGACAGCCTGGGGCCACTAATTTAAGAAAATGTCTGACTACAAAATGTATGATTAAATAAAACTATAAAAATAAAAAGGTTTAATAAAATAAATACATTTTAAAAAGTGAATTAACAGAGTTTAAAGAGGTGAAAGTATTCCTCTGTGTTTGAATTATGTTACAATGAAAGTTCATGTGAAAATGTGCTAAAGAATGTTAAGAATAGCAAAGAAAATGTAACGAATTGATTTTAAAGTTTAAAAGTACAAACTTTGTATTAAATCATGTAAGTCAGACAGACAGAGAGGGACAGATAAGGTGTGGGTGGACATCGGGTGATAAAATGTCAACAACTTAATTGGATGTCCAAAATGTGAAGATGTGACACCCAGTACAATAGGGGGGAGCAGGTAAAAAAAAAAAATGGGATGTAAAAGAGATTTGGGGTTCTTCCCTTTTGTCTTCTGTGAGATGAGCAGTTCACAAGACTGGAGGTGAAAAGAGGTGAAAATTCTAGCAGGGACACTAAAAGGGGTGATGGAAGTCCAAACTTTGAACCTGTGAATTGATTTTGGAATTTATATCTGCTAAAATATCTGGATACATTTGCCTGTTAGATGGTTAATGCAGAAAGAGTTTGATTTAATGGTGGCTATAATGATTAGCTGAAGCTGAAGCTTATTTTTCATGTGGAAATAGACACTTACACATTCTGATGTACAGAGCTGTGACATCCACGATGCTGTGCTGCTGACTGTGTGGACAACTGACAGTGAGCATGGGGTATTTTACTGTGTGGTTTCTTTCTGCAGCTCAAGCGATGCTAAACAAAAATAGTTTTCAACGAAGCTGCGTTGCATTCAAGTTATCCACAGATCATATCTAAGGGGAGAAAAAGACAGACTACAGGGAGTGCAGAATTATTAGGCAAATGAGTATTTTGTCCACATCATCCTCTTCATGCATGTTGTCTTACTCCAAGCTGTATAGGCTCCAGAGATGGGCAGCTGTAATCCGATTACTTTTTTCAAGTAACAAGTAATGTAAGGGATTACCATTGCAAAAACGGTAATTAGATTACCGTTACTTTCCCGTAGGAACGCTGCGTTTCTGCGTTACTAAAACCGTGAGTTTTTTGCGAGAATGTCTCATGACAGTTACGTAAGCGAGTGCGACGTTCGTGACAACAGCTGTCTGCAGATCAACAATAGATAATATATCCAGTGCGGGACAGAGTATGAGCGTGCAGCGTTTAAAGCGTGGAAGTACTGACCTTACTTTGAGTTTGATTCCATAAAAAGTGACAAAAACATTAGTGTCCATTGTGCGTGGGAAGAAAACTTCTTTTTACAGCGAAAAAAAACCCCTAAACTTCCAAGCAAGCGGCGAGTGTACTACGACTGTAATGGGAAATTGACAGAGAAACTCACGGAGTCTTCAACTGACCGCTGCAGCACACCTGCACCAGGGTAAACCTCCGCCTACCCTGGTCTTGCTTTACAGGTGAAAATAGAGCAACTAGCCTTTGACTTTATTTATTTTCTGCTGTGTTTTACTTGCATCTATTTGAAAGAGTGAGTGTAAACACAAAAAAATATTTTAGTGCTGGAATGTGCAGAAAATAGGTTTAAATGTTAAACAAATTTCTTCCAGTCAGAGAATGTTGCATATAATTTAATTTTTACTTGACGCATGAAGTTAAAAGATTAAAACTAATAAAACAAGTTTTAAAAAGAGACGTTTCCATTTGATTACATTTTGTATGATGAATTATGCAGAAAAAGTAGAATTGGGCTGAAAGATCTATCGCTTTATCACCTATTCCAGTAGTAAATCGTGTTTTTAAAAAGTAACTAAGTAATTAATTACTTTTGAAAATAAGTAATTAGTAAAGTAACGGAATTACTTTTTTGGGGAAGTAATCAGTAATTAGTTACTGATTACTTTTTTCAAGTAACTTGACCAACACTGATAGGCTCGAAAGCCTACTACCAATTAAGCATATTAGGTGATGTGCATCTCTGTAATGAGAAGGGGTGTGGTCTAATGACATCAACACCCTATATCAGGTGTGCATAATTATTAGGCAACTTCCTTTCCTTTGGCAAAATGGGTCAAAAGAAGAACTTGACAGGCTCAGAAAAGTCAAAAATAGTGAGATATCTTGCAGAGGATGCAGCAGTCTTAAAATTGCAAAGCTTCTGAAGCGTGATCATCGAACAATCAAGCGTTTCATTCAAAATAGTCAACAGGGTCGCAAGAAGCGTGTGGAAAAACCAAGGCGCAAAATAACTGCCCATGAACTGAGAAAAGTCAAGCGTGCAGCTGCCAAGATGCCACTTGCCACCAGTTTGGCCATATTTCAGAGCTGCAACATCACTGGAGTGCCCAAAAGCACAAGGTGTGCAATACTCAGAGACATGGCCAAGGTAAGAAAGGCTGAAAGACGACCACCACTGAACAAGACACACAAGCTGAAAACGTCAAGACTGGGCCAAGAAATATCTCAAGACTGATTTTCTAAGGTTTTATGGACTGATGAAATGAGAGTGAGTCTTGATGGGCCAGATGGATGGGCCCGTGGCTGGATTGGTAAAGGGCAGAGAGCTCCAGTCCCACTCAGACGCCCGCAAGGTGGAGGTGGAGTACTGGTTTGGGCTGGTATCATCAAAGATGAGCTTGTGGGGTCTTTTCGGGTTGAGGATGGAGTCAAGCTCAACTCCCAGTCCTACTGCCAGTTTCTGGAAGACACCTTCTTCAAGCAGTGGTACAGGAAGAAGTCTGCATCCTTCAAGAAAAACATGATTTTCATGCAGGACAATGCTCCATCACACGCGTCCAAGTACTCCACAGCGTGGCTGGCAAGAAAGGGTATAAAAGAAGAAAAACTAATGACATGGCCTCCTTGTTCACCTGATCTGAACCCCATTGAGAACCTGTGGTCCATCATCAAATGTGAGATTTACAAGGAGGGAAAACAGTACACCTCTCTGAACAGTGTCTGGGAGGCTGTGGTTGCTGCTGCACGCAATGTTGATGGTGAACAGATCAAAACACTGACAGAATCCATGGATGGCAGGCTTTTGAGTGTCCTTGCAAAGAAAGGTGGCTATATTGGTCGCTGATTTGTTTTTGTTTTGTTTTTGAATGTCAGAAATGTATATTTGTGAATGTGGAGATGTTATATTGGTTTCACTGGTAAAAATAAATAATTAAATGGGTATATATTTGTTTTTGTTAAGTTGCCTAATAATTATGCACAGTAATAGTCACCTGCACACACAGATATCCCCCTAAAATAGCTAAAACTACAAACAAACTAAAAACTACTTCCAAAAACATTCAGCTTTGATATTAATGAGTTTTTTGGGTTCATTGAGAACATGGTTGTTGTTCAATAATAAAATTATTCCTCAAAAATACAACTTGCCTAATAATTCTGCACTCCCTGTAATGCTTTCAATGCAACTAGGAGTCATGTATAATTTCCCATGGTCACTTTCATTTCAAATAGATCATAGATCATTAAAAAAATATTATTAATAATATTTAACAATGATTTGATGAAAGATGGGGGAGCTGCCTTTTTTCGCACCTGGTTACAAAGAGCAGAGGTAATTCTAAGGTGTTGTTCATTCTAGAAGTTTACTACCAAGCCCACAGTAAACATTGCCTGCACTGTTATTTGTACCATGACAGAATTTAAAAGAAATTACATTTAAAAGTCTAAATGGACTGGTTCTCAAATAGCACTTTTCTCATTTGAGCACTCAAAGCAATTTACACAACTTGTCTCATTAAGCCATTCATACAAGTTCTTTTTTTTCTATGCTACTTCTACAAAAGAGCTGTCTCTATTCACACATTAATATTCTGATAGATTGGAGAGGAAGTTGAGGTTAGTATCTTGCCCAGGGATATTTGACACACAGATTTGAGCAGACAGGAATCAAACCACCAACCTTAATTAGTAGGTAACCTGCTCTACCTCATGAGCTATAGCAAAGCAAAGAAAGATACTGCTCACTCCCCATCAGAGAATCAAAACCTGGTCTTCCATATGATAGGAGAAACTGTCCACTATACTAACATGTATCTTACATTTCGGTCAATAGGAATAAATATTTGTAGCTTCAATGTCCCCACAGTGAAGGACTCCCACTAGATGCAGAAGAAGAATTGCCATCACCATGATGCAAGAGAAAATATGGTTTAAGAAGGAAACTCACTGACTCTGTGTGGAAAAAAAAAAAAAAAAAGAAAAATTGAATCAAGGTAGCAACAGGAGAAAACTGAAGGAAGCAGTGGAGATCTTTGACATTAATCTCAATGCCATCATTAAAATGCTTTTTAACCCTCTGGGGTCCAGGGTATAATTGGCCGCTTTTGACTACTTTTGATTTTACCTCTATATTTCACCTTTAAACACTGTTTATCTTGCCTTGTTTGGTATCATTATTTTCAGCAAAACCTAAAATATCTGAAATTGGAGTTATTTTTTCATTTTGACATACTATGTTAGCACAATTGATCTAAATTCAGATAAAAAAGTTTTATCTTTTACTGTAAACACCACAAACATGTTTAACGAATCATTTTCATAAGAATCAGAATCCGAATCTTTATTGTCATTGTCACAGGTACAACGAAATTAAAAATGGTCCCCGATCATTGCATCATCCCTAACAATATCAAAATATTATGGTGGCTGGGAAGTGCAAAGCGCAACAAATTAAAAATCCACAACAAATTAAAAAAAACCCAAGCATGATGTCATGAGAGGGGGCGTGGCCAGGATTTTTGTTTGAGGCGCCATGTTTCTGGCGCTAGCGAAAGAGGAGCGAAAGTACACGGATAACACCAGCTATGGTTCGCACTTGCTGTGCGGTCGGTTGTAAAGTTAGATCGCACGACCGGCAAGGGAATAAGGTTGAAAATGGTTTATCTTTTCATTCTTTCCCCACCTGGAAGCAGCATGAGGCAGCTCATGTATCGGATGTTACCAAAAGAAGGCCTCTAGTCTGGATAGCAGCTGTGAGACGAGCTGATATCCAGTTCTCTTCCATCTCCAAATATCTGTTGGTGTGCTCCAGACATTTTCATTCCGGTAAGTTATAGATATGTTCATATCACTCTTTATCTGGTCTTTAAGTCTGACATCACTAGCCGTCTGGGCTCAAACTCTGATGCAGGTCCATAAATCACAGGATCACTGTGGCATCACTGAGAGTTGAAAAACTATCTAAAGTCTTTCATCTGTAATAAAATGATCAGCGTTCTGCTCTGCCATGTGTAACAATTGAGGTTATCATCCAGGCAGCCATGAAAACGAAACAGAGTTCATGACATTTAATGGAGTTAAATGATGGAGAGAAACAGGAGTGAGAGGATAGAAAACTACTTTTAACTTTTAACTACAGTTCTAGTTTGATTACAAGAATATCAGCTGCTCTTAACCTCTTGGTATTTAAGTTATATTTTATTAGTTAAGCTTTTTGCTAGGCTTTCCTCCATAAAAAAAAATTATATAATAATTTGAATTGGTGAAAGATGTTTCTGTAGGTGTTTTCTTGTGAACGATGTGGAATGTATGAATAGGCCAATAAGTGGATTGTCTCTGTTTAGTTTTCTGCAGTGCGTTTGCAGTGATTGGAGTTGAGCATAACTTGCTTTTCGCAAGTTTATCGCTGCTCGTCATCCACGCCTCCCACTGAACGCGTAGCGCTACTTTGAAGTTTGTTTTTCGCGCTACTTCGTACGGCACTATGTTGCCTGGCGGATGGACATGTGACCAACATACCACTCTTGAACCCCGACACTGTGTGTCTGATCACATGCCCTTCCGCCAAGCAACGTAGTGCCGCAAAACAGCGGAACAAACAAAACAAATCCTCTTACGATGTCACAAAAATCATGGACAATCCATAGAAAAGCCGCACCTGACTAAAAGCCGCAGGGTTCAAAGCTTGTGCAAAAGTAGCGGCTTATAGCCCGACAATTACGGTAATTATATATCAGACTATTTTATATATATATATATATATATATATATATATATATATATATATATATATATATATATATATATATATGTTTCGTGTATGTATATATATATATATATATATATATATATATATATATGAATAACAGCAGTGAGCTTGAACTCTGGGTCAAAGATTCAAGTTGTAGTTATTTATATTTCCAATCACCTTAAATCTTCACTCAAAGACAAGTGTCTTTGACAGTGTATAGATGTATTATACATAAGAGACAAATATTGTTCGTTTAATATGTTGGCATCATTACATTTGGCTCAATGCTTACATATATGTGTAAAAAGGAAAATGTACGAGCTGTGAAAATTGTTTCTGATAGAATGAAGATCAGACTGATATATGAAATATCCCTTTATTGGGTGAGAAAATCAGACCATGTCATAACTGCTTTAAGTCATACAGAATAGATATCAGAGCCTTAAACAGGCTGACTTCTGCTAAATGGGTCAAACTGGGCAGAAAGTATACAAACACATAACATCCTTATAGAATATGATGTAACACTATAGATCAACTTAGCTCAGAATATATAAAGCATACAAACAATTACAGCAATATGATGCAATAAACACAGCAGTGCTACTAATCCAAAATACTCAAAGCTTCATAGAACTGAAACAAACATTTATTTTTAGCTCCGTTCTGCTGCTGATACATACTTTAGGTTTCTGAATATTAAACTTGTTGCTGCCTTTCATAGTGTGTAACTTGAAGGCCCTGAGTACTTTCTCCCACACTGAAAACACTGGGATGATAACATTATTTGAACATTACCTAATAAGACTGATTCAGGACAGACAATTAGTGATGTTAAACTTTCCTAGCAGTCCTTCACAAACAGGGAACAGTCTGTCTATTCTCTCCATCTGTCAGCTGCTGCTGGCTCTTCCTCCTCCTCTTCCTCACACACTGCTGAGTTTGTCCTGGTGGATCATCAGGGGTGCAAAGCCTCACAGATGATGTACAGCAGTGGGTCCCTCAGTCTGTCCTCACTCTGGACACTTGCAGTTGTCACACATGGAAATCAAATGTGTGATAAGCTGCAGGATTCAAACACAAGTGTAACTTATAAATACATGTTCATACTTTTATTCCACAATCAGAGAGAAAGAAACAGAGAGAGAGTGCAGGACAGACAGACAGGTGACAGTCTCAGGTGTACACACTGCTACAAAACAGCACAAGAGAAGGAGGATTTAGTGTTTGTGTTATTACGAGTGCTAAACAAGAAGAGTTCCAGATGGTCCAGTGGACACATGTGTGACTCCTGTGATTAAAGCATCTTTCTTTCAGCTTAACGAGTGAACCGTCAGCTCGTTCAAACACACGTTAAAGTCCGTTTGGCTCGACACCACCGAACAGAGGCAGCAATATAACATAGCTAACATTAACAGTGCAGTGAATCCTGCTTGTGCCGTCATATTCAGGACTGCAAACCGAGCAGCATCACTGACTTTCAGCTTGTTGTGTTTGTGGATATATGACTGACTTTAATTATCCAAGATTATGGTCAACTATTGAACGGCATATATTTTGAAGTAAAGGCTTTAAAACCACGTTCGTACAAACATCACTAATGTCACATAAGTTTCCCGACATGTGGCCAACAGTAATGTTTTAATGTTCTTCATTATTAAACATTCGCGCATAAATAAGTGACATAATACTCAGTACTTACTTTTGAAAGTTTACTCTTCGGCCGCTCCGCTTCCACGGTTTTGTTCGGCAAAATTATCCACACCACCGCCGCGCTATGAAGTCTGGGATATGTTGGGCCATGAAGGCTACACCAACCCATCCTTAAAATTCAGGGAAATGAAGGACGCATTTGAGGGCCGCATTTCGAGCAGCCTTTGAATTGAGACAGCCTTCGTCACATCACTGTGACGTAATCGGCCTTAAAATGCGGCCTTTAAGGCTGCAGACCCTGAATTGGGATACAGCCCAAATCCGGTCATTGTTACTTCCTGGCTTGTGTAGTTACTAGGTGACAAAAGCTCAACACTGCCCCTAGCGTCCTGGAGCACTTCCGTTGTGTTTTGGGGTTTGCATATGTTTTGTATTTTGTACATGTTTTGGAGTTTGTACATGCTTTGTCTCTAGGGGCCACCATACTTCAGTGTCTAGAAATGATCAGTGCCTACCGATACGCTCACTCATATAAGTTAATGTGCATACACATAATCAGACAACATCAACCCCTACTCTTGTCTACATATTGCGCTCTTATGGAACCTCTCGCCACACGTTTTTTACACATGATGTATGTGTGTATTTTGTAATTTTTTTGAGCGTCACATGCGGCGTGTAACATTAGCAACACACACACAACTATGGGCACACTAAGGTGGCTCCAGAGACGAAAGACTAAAGATATTTAACCAGCTTAAACTAAGTAGTCCTGGCCTGACAATTTAGCTGTTCTGTGTTGTACCATCTGCTTCACCAGAGGTTGTTTGGCTTCCCTGATGTATAACTCATGGCAATCATCCTGGCATTTAACAGTGTACGCTCTGTTACTCTGTTTGTGTCAGGGAACCCGATCCTTGGGGTGGACCAGAAAACCTGTAGTGTATGCTGTTAAGTGTTTAGGTTGCAGTACTGTTTAAAATATGTTACACTAAAATGTATAACAAACATCAGAACATGTATGGTCAAATGTATGGATTTTTGACCTAAGGATTAATAATCACGGAAGCAATATTGACGATATGGATGCAGACTTCTTTTTTGAAGTGTTTATTTTCATTCAGCTTATCAGGTGAGCTCTCCATTACAATAAAGTTTCATAATAAAATAGAAATTTCAGCATTTACAGTCAACAGGGCCACAATGCAAATTAATTTGCATTGTGGCCCTGGGGCGATCGTGGCTCTGAGTTGGGAGTTCGCCTTGTAATCGGAAGATTGCCGGTTCGATCCCCGGCTTGGACAGTCTCGGTCGTTGTGTCCTTGGGCAAGACACTTCACCCGTTGCCTACTGGTGTTGGTCAGAGGGCCCGGTGGCGCCAGTGTCCGGCAGCCTCGCCTCTGTCAGTGCGCCCCAGGGTGGCTGTGGCTACAACGTAGCTTGCCATCACGTGTGTGTGAATGGGTGGATGACTGGATATGTAAAGCGCTTTGGGGTCCTTAGGGACTAGTAAAGCGCTGTATAAATACAGGCCATTTACCATAATTTGTGGGTGCAAATGTACCTAGAAGAATTGATGCTGTTTTGAAGGCAAAGGTTGGACACACCAAATATTCATTTGACTTTGGATTTATCTTTTGTTCATTCACTGCATTTTGTTGATTGGTGAAAATAAACGATTAACACTTCCATTTTTGAAAGCATTCTTTGTTTATGGCATTTTTTCTCACCTGCCTTAAACTTTTGCACAGTACTGTAAATTTAAATAATAAACTGATAATGAAACGATTTTTAACTGGCATCATGGAGATGCTGCACATCTCAGCTAAAACTAATGAACCTAATCAACATAGTCAAACATACAAACAAACTTTTTGCTATAACTTTTTGCTATATCACAAAATCTGAATGTGAACAGAAATATATAGGAGCCATGCCTTATTAATTCTGCAAAAGATTAATAACATGAACAATTAATGCCTAATTTCTTTTTGTTCTTTTTTTTAATTTTCTTTTGTGTTCTTACAGTTCAGCTAAAATTCCCTACAGGACCTAAAAAACTACAGCCTGCCTTGATTATCTCTAGCTGGTGATTATGATACAATTGTGTAACATTCTGTTAATGATGAAGTAAAGGTTCAGTCATATTAGTTTTCAAACTTATGAATACTACAGAGATTATCTGAATAATTACTGCCTGCTAGGCCTCACATGAGCATACACTTTAACTTTAAAGCATCCTGCTGACTACAATTGGGCAACAATGAATTGTACATACAAACACACACAAATCACATACAAGAATTGTACAAACAATAAAGGTGATTTGTCCTGTCATTTGCATGGGCAGCAACCTTTATTCTGTATGGGAAATGAAACATTTGGAAGGCAAATCATTTCGTCCATTTTCCATTTTTTTCCCCAATTCAAATAAGAATGAAAGCAATGTGTTTAACATTTCACTTCAATCCACAACCTTTGTCAAAGGTTGAGATAACTATAAGAGCTGAGGATGTCTATGATTTCACATCTAGTAAAATAACAAGTGATGGACCCAACATGTATCTTATAATCTCTTTCTTTTGTGAGCAGCTGATGAAATGGAGCTTCAAAATTTAGGTTTGTCTCCTCCAAGACTCTGTTTCACATGGAAGTTATTCTGCTGCACTTTTCAGTCGTCCATAACTCTCAGATGTTGGATTAAAAAAAAAAAAAAAAAACAGTGAAAGTAGCACTGCTACATCAAACTTAATTAGTGTGGACAAATGCAGAACAGCTTTTTGTGTTCTGTGTGTCTTTTAGAAAAGGAAACGTAAAAATTTTATGATCATGTATGATCCATTTTGTGTTTTTCATTTTTCTGTTAATAGGACAGCATCAGCTCTAGGCTTTATTTTAAGACGAGTGATGTCTCTAAATAAAGCCAAACAGCCTCCTTTATTTCCAAAATCAATGGTGATAGTCTGTATACAATTTGTAAAGCTTCTATAAACTCTGACGTTGAATAACTCAATAACAAAACAAAAGAACAAGTCATAGGGTTTAATTAAATCCTGTGACTGTTCAGCAACAATGTTTTCTCAGATAAGTTTACAAAAGGAAACCACCAGTTTAGACTTATCGTCTACTTCTGGATCTTAAGTGTGGTTCGAGTCTTGACTTAGCCCTGTCTTATGGTAGTAATAAAACTGAAACATTTCCAAACATTTTAGTATATTATATAAATCATTTACATCTCTCTGTTGTACTCAAATTCAATTCTTGTATTCATTTGCTGGTACAACAGGAACATGAGAGTGTTCCTGCTCTATGCAGAAACAGCAGAGGTAACACCAAACAATTTGGAAAGTTAAACCAGATCATGTACATCAATGCTGAGCACAGAGCAGTGCTGCTCACTAGACGTGAGATGTTGAGAGCATTAAATAAAAGCACCCCAACAACCCATAGCCACACAGCACAGGTTATAGCCATGATGGTGTAGAAAGCTTTCAGCTTTGATTGGTCAACCATCTCCTTTTCCCCACCTCCTTCCCCTGGCCCTGGGCGAATCAACACACACAGAACAGAGAGGCTGCACAAAGTTATGATTATTATGGAGAGAGCCAAAATGCAGAACAATGGGGCACTTTTGTAGTTAGAGGGTAATAAAACTTTAACACCCGACAGTGCAAAGCTCAGCAGCCAAACACAGCCAATGCTGATATTTCTGATCCTGACCCCACGGGCATTTCTTAGACCCATGTAGGTGATGGGGTGAACAACAGCCATATAACGCTCTACACAGGTCAGGAGGTGGAAAAGTATTTCTCCATAATAAGCAATGTTACAGGCATATGATCCTACAGTCTCACTTACTAAATGATTAGTGTATGCACCACAAAACATGACCAAACATGCTAAGACCCAGATCAGCTCCATAGCAGCCATGTGGTAGGTGAAGATGTCAGAGTGGCTTGCTGTTTTAAAGGAGCGCTGCTGCCGCCATCTTTGGTGACCAATATAAAAGATGAGGACAGAGACAGTGAGGAGGAGGATGATTCTCACTGTATAGAAGGGAACCATTTGGGATGAATTTGCATTTGTGGAACAGAAATAGTCCAGAAAATTGTTGGAGGTGGAGTTAAGTGACATATCTGCGGTAGGTCTGAGGAAAAAAAAAATTATAGGGGCAAACAGGGGAGGGATCGACAGTTCACAATTAAAATGCATCTTATCAAGAAAATGTACTCCTAGACAGTCATAGATCAGTTACTATATCTTTGGGAGCGAAAGTGTGAGTAATAAACTGCTTCCTGAAATATTTTTTAAAAGGAATTTTACAGGACAAATAATCTTAAATGCTAACTGACTTTTTAATACAAAACCAAAATGAAAAGAATTATTGACACTGGAAAAAATCTACCAACAAAGCTTGTGATAATAACATAGAACTGATCATTATCATTGTCATCTACAATATCATTTAGTTGTTGGTTTGTCCACACTGAAAAAAATTAAATAATTAGAGCCAGTATCTATGTCTACCTAATATCTATGTTATTACAGAAGATTGACTCTCTATATGAATATATGTTAAAACTAGGGATGCACCGATCCCGATACTGGTATCGGGTATCGGGGCCGATACTGTAAAATGTGTGCGTACTCGTACTCGTAAAAGTTAACCGATACCATGAACCGATACTTATGTAGCCCGGATGGGAATTTGGGAGTAGATACTCATAATTCCCATGGACTTGAACGCCACATAAGATGTTCACAGTTCACAGAAGAGAACGGCATGGGGAGATGCACTAAGTTAGCTGAACCAAAGTGAGAGACTGGGCTAGTTTTACTGAGGTTAACTTGCACAAAAGAGTGTGTGACTAGAAAGCTAACCGTGTGAGAGCTTCGCAACAGAGTGTGTGTGAAGTGACTTTTTGTTTCAACGGTCGCACCACCGTGGAAAACCGTGTTTCCAGCCATGACCGCCGAGGCTACAGGCTAGCCCGGACTGCTTGGCTGCGCCACGGAGGCAGCTGCTATGGACTGTCGGAGAGCTGGACAGTGACTGGCTAACGCGCTGTAGCAGAGACAGCATCGGGTCCGCAGGGAGTGGATTTAGTGTGTGACTGGTGAACGGCGACCTACTGATCAGCTGAACTGTAAGTCAGACTTTTGTGCTCTTACTGGGGAGAAGAGGATTTTTCTCCATCGTCCGGCGTGAGCAGCAAACAGGCCTGCAACAAGTGTGAATGTGAGTGTGTGTGGGGCCCATGTGTGAATATTGTATGTTTAGTGGAGTTATATAACGTGTTTTGGAGTGTATATTAGTGAGTCACTTACCAAAAGGTGATAATATAAGTTGGGTTGTTTAATATAATTTGAAAGGGAATTATTTCATTTATACAGTGTATTTCATTTGGTTAAGGAATTGGAATATGAATATCATAAAAAAGGGATGTGTTGTACAGTATTTGTCTCTGCCCTTACGTTCAGTAAACGTTTCGTTTGTGTTAAAGAGTTGTCTGGGGTCGTTTCTTTACTACTGGTTTTTGTACTCTGTATCGGCAAGTACTCAGATCCAAGTATCGGTATCGGATCGGTTTGAAAAAATTGGTATCGTTGCATCCCTAGTTAAAACATAAAATATACTGTTTCTCTTATGATAGCATATACTTATGTAATCATAGTCAGTGTTCTTAGATTCACCTAATCAAGTCTGATTTAATCATGGAAAACCAACACAAAAACATTTGTGCAGTGGATACCATTTTTTTTACATTTCAAGTAGCGTATAGGCAACATAGATTCATGAAAAGTGTCTATTGTTGCCTTTAGAAGGAATGATTTAATTGCATAGCGCCTAATATTCAATTTAAAATTAGTTTTAAAAAGATAAATAACAGCTTAAATAATCAAATAAGACATTTTAAAATGAAGTTGTCACTATAATAAAAGACATTAAAAAGCACCTTTTTTGCTGAATTGTTTCCTCTGGCTTGCGTCTCCAAACTGATTGATTGCTCTTTACACTAAATGTGCAGCGATGCTTCTGGGTACTCACACTGGGTAGTTCACACAGCAGCAGAGTGATAGGAGCTTTTTGCATGACTCAGTAGGTGGCTCTTAATGTAAATCAAGCAGCAAATTATACTCTAGCCTTTAGGACACAGAGCCATATCACAGGGTTCATGTGTATTATCAAACCATATGGAAACTTCATGTAATTAAAACAGAATTCTTATTTTTACTAAAACTAAACTAACTAACTCGAACTAAAACTAACAAAGAATTTGTGTAAAGAATGCAACTGGTTTAGACTCAGTTTTTTATATGTGACAGGTAACATGCAGTTTGGGCTGTCAACAATGTGGAAAGAGTAGTGTTAGAGATTTTTAATGTCTACATTTCCTTCACTCCATTACATCTGACCATATTCAAATAGCCTGTGATCAAAAGCAGGTGTTCATTCAAATTAAGCAATGTCAGGCAGCCTCTGTAGCAGCAGCTAAGTACTAATCCTTTCCTATTAAAAAAAGAAAAGGAAGAAAAATAACAACAGCATGCTCTTTTAACTAAAGTCATATCCCTTTTACTTTCCATAAATACATAGACAAAAAAATAAAATAAAATAAAAACACGGGCAGGAGATGTTTAAGCAGAAGTCAGCTTCACGATCACATCCCTGTGTTAGAGAATGATGGATCTTTTGAAGCTGACACATATAGTTAATCTCACAATTGTGGGGAGGAATAAAAGGGTCAGGGTAAGTTAAGTTATTTGGACATTCAATTGCAAGAATCATTAATTACATCAACAGGTACCATTTGAATACTGCAGTCAAATGTACTAGTCATTTAGCCTAATATCAGCTATTTACTCTGTGTTTGTCTGTGTAATGCTATCTTTCTGAGGGCTAATTTAAAGCATCTGTCAATTTCCAAAGCCCACGAACCCCCGACAGGAAGTCTGGTTCGACTCTCTTATAAACTAGCAGCAGGTAATGCAGATGCAGATGTGGGTTAAGGGACTGGCCCAGAGCTAAATACCTCAAAATCCTCCAGGAGTCTCCCCTGCTTCCACTGATAAAACAACTTCTTTAATATTCTAAAAAAATAAAAGAAACAATCAATAAATCTTAACAACTACATAAAGACAAACGTACAATAATTCAAACAAACCTTTTAACACCCTGGCAAACAGTCTACGCCCCATCAGTTGAATATATAAAATACAATTAACAGAGAAGTGCAACAATCTGAAAAGTAATAAATAATATTACAAATGACAACCTTACAAAAATCTTTTAAAAAAATACAAAAAGGTGCATTTCCTGCAAAAATGCCAGGTGAATGCCGTGTAGCGGAACTTACAGCTGAAGAAGCAGAACTATCTGCTGAAAAGAGATGAAAAAGCTCAAGTATCTGCTGCAGATGGCTTTATTTGAAAGGGTACACTGAAGAGTGACAAGAAAGCAGAGGGAGTGAGAGCGGGGAAGACATGCCGCAACGGCCACGGGTAGGATTCAAATCTGTGCCGCCCGTTCTAAGGGTGCCTGCTCATCTAAGTTACGCAAACTGGCACCAGTTTTGCCAACTCTGCGACTTTGTCACTATATTTAGCAAGTTTTCACACCCCTTTAATGACTTTTTTTCTAAAAACGCAACCAGCAAGTAAGAAAGTACAATTTTATTTGTATAGCATCCTTCTAGATAAAAGATTGCAAAGTGCTTCACATAGAGATAAAAAAGTCTAAAACAAAAACAGACAAAAGTTAATAAAAATGCAATTCTAAAAAGATGTGTTTTTAGTTGTTTTTTTTAAAGAAACTACTGAGTCCACAGATCTTAAGCTCAGTGGGAGAGAGTTCCACAGTCTGGGAGCCACAGTGGCAAAAGCTCTCTCTCCCTTAGTTCTCAGCCTTGTAAGCTGAATAACAAGAAGGCCCTGATCACATGACCTCAGGGACTTGCTAGGGATGTAGGGCAGTAAAAGTTCAATGATGTAGGCTGGTGCTTGTCCATGAAGAGCTTGAAAGGTCAGAACCGGAATCTTAAAATGGACTCTGAATTCAATGGGCAGCCAATGCAGCTGTATTAGCAACGGTGTCACATGTGAGTACTTCGAGGATTTGGTCAGAAGTCTTGCTGCTGTGTTTTAAACAATCTCCAAATGCTCTAGGGAGTTTTTGCTTAGACATGTAAACAGTGAATTACAATAGTCCAATCATGATGAAATGAATGCATGTATAACAATCTCCATTTCAGTGTGTGACACAACAGGGCCTAATTTAGAAATGTTTCTTAATTGATAAAAGCACGACCAAACCAGAGATTTGACATGAACACCCAAAGTGAGAGCCGTGTCAAAAATTAACCCTAGGTTCCTGATAGACGATTTCACAAATGTTGAAAGGGGACCAAGACCATTCATTATCTTAGGTACATGCCTGTCAGGAGCACATAAGAGGACTTCAGTTTTCTTCTTTATTAAGTTGGAGGAATTTTCAGCCATCCAACCTTGAATGGATTATAAGCACTCATTCAGAATGTGCAGCTTAGAAACATCTTGGGGTTTAAAAGAAATATATAACTGGATATCATTGGTGTAGCAGTGGTACCAAATACCCTCAAAGGGGCTCAACATATGCTGGAGAGGTAGATATATTAAAAACAATAAAGACCTCAATACAGAACCTTGTGGCACACCATGGGTGAGGGAAGTGGATTGTCCATACAGATATGAGGAGAACCACTCTAAGGCAGATCCAAATACCCCGACCCAATATTTGAGCCTTTCAAGCAGAATGTGTGTCAACGGTGTGGTCAACGGTGACGTGATGTCCAACATCAACATCTGCATCGTTTTGCATCAAAATGTCACTGGAGACACTAAGAAGGGCTGTTTCAGTAGAATGAGCTCTACACAAGCCAGTGGGAAATTTGTCAACGATATTGTGTTTGTCCAAAACTGTTGTAAGCTGCTTAGCCACAACCTTTAAAAAATCTTGGCAATTAATGGTAGTTTTGGAATTGGCCTGTAACTGCTAGTAAGAGAAGTGTCTAACATGTTTTTTTAAAAGGGGGTGTATGGCAGCATTTTTAAAATAAGCAGCAACTTTACCAGACACCAGTGAAGTGTGGATTATAGTGCGCACACAGGGACCAATAGACTTGAAGACATTTTTGAATAATGATGCAGGTAAAATGTCAAGTGAACAGGAGGATGCTTTCATTGAATTAACTAATTTTACCAGCTCAGGTAGTGAAATGGGTAAAAAAAAAAAAAAATAAAAATAACAGGCCGAGCAGGAGTAGGAACTGACCATGGAGATGCTGATGGGGATTTTTTTTTTCTTACATTACTAATTTTTATTTGGAAGAAATTTTTCACAGTCTTCATTTGAAGAAATAGGGGCAGCAGGTGGAGCAGGAGTACACTGTAAACCCCAACAGTCTACCTGACTTATAAAGTTTGTGGATATAACAATTGAAATTCCTCACAAAGTTGAAACAACTTAAAACTTTCCTGTTCTGTTAATGATTCAAACAGATATAATTGTACATGGCTTAGAAGTTAAGAGTAAATACTGCTTTCTTAATTATGATTTTTGAGTAAATGTTTTTTTTCGAGCTCCGCATGTGTACGTCAACTACGTCATGACGTTTTCTCTCTAACCTGAACGACGTTGACAGAAAATTCTGTTCAATATGGCTGTCCTTCTCGAGCGACTGGAGAGCACATTTGGAGAAACTTGTAAGTAAAACGGAACCTTCGTTATGTTTATTTTTTCCGTAAAAAAGTATGTCGCAGCCAAGAACTTCTTTTCGAATGCGCTGTTGTGTTAAAAAGCACAGACCCAGGTGGTGAATAGTTGTATGCTGTTGTTCGCGCTCTTTTTCAAACATAGATTATGTCATCAGTTTTACAGTTTTAACCGATTAAAACACAGTTTTAATAAGAATCACACATAAAGAAAGGGTCTTAGTGATATTTTAACAACCCCTTGCCAACACAAGAAAGTTGGCGTTTTTACAACAGCAGCCTTATTGTTCCGCAGGTTTTTTTTTTCTTCTCTTTAGAATCGTTCAAAAGTGACTTAGCTAGCAGTGGCAACTTCTATCTAAAACAATTAAAAGTAATACCCAGATTGAAATATAGCAAGGTGTTGTTTATTTAGTGTGCTGATAAGGTGCAGATTTCATATATTGATAATGCTAAAATTAACACAAATTAAAGGTTTCACTGATAAACACTCAATTTTTCCTTGCTATGAACCCCATGTTCTATATAGATTACAGCTCTGATCTGGAGAAGACTATTTTAAAATACTGTGTAGGATTTTTGTCAAATGATTAAGAAACAGGCTCTTTGTCATAAGAGACAGAAAGGTTGTGCCTTAAAAGAAATGTCTCCAAAATTTAGTAGAGTCTGATGTCATGCAGTTTCATAAACATGTATTCTCCCCAAAGAATGACACCTGAAAACTTTGTGTTAAATGAACTTTTCTTTTCCCTTTTTAGGAGGCGCCTGATATCAACGTGAAACGCACTACAGTACTTTGTGCCCTTCTTGTATACCTGTGGGAGGAGGACCCAGAATTCTTTAAGACATGTAATGTAAGTGTATTTTTGCATCACTTAAATTCTGCCAGTGAGATAAAATGCCATGGATTTTTTAAAAATACAATTTAGTACCCTAGCAGCTACCAGATTGTACAAGCAAAATACTCTCTCTTTAGAAAACCCTCACACACAAACACACACACAGGGTCAGGAGCAGAGCACAGGCGTATCACAGCACTATGGCTACGCTGCAGGTGGCCCCAAAACCAGGCTGAAGTCAAGATTTAGTTTCTTTTTGAGATAAAGTCATGAAATAAAAAATTACTTTTTTTTAGAAAAATAACAAACATACAAATTATGTAATGCAAGAAGCTAACACGTTAATGTACATTTTTCAAAAAAGTAGAGTACCCTAACTCGTTACAAAGTAACCCACTACACTGCTGAATGTTTTGCTAGATTACAGGTCATGCTTGTCACATTCTCTCAAACCAACCTTACTTATTTAATTGGGGCGATCGTGGCTCAAGAGTTGGCAGTTTGTCTTGTAATCGGAAGGTTGCCGGTTCGAGCCCCGGCTCCAACAGTCTCGGTCGTTGTGTCCTAGGGCAAGACACTTCACCCGTTGCCTACTGGTGGTGGTCAGAGGGCCCGGTGGCGCCAGTGTCCGGCAGCCTCGCCTCTGTCAGTGCGCCCCAGGGCAGCTGTGGCTACAATGTAGCTTGCCATCACGTGTGTGTGAATGTGTGTGTGGATGACTGAATGTGTAAAGCGCTATACAAATACAGGCCATTTACCATTGATACTGTGTCTATTCCAGGAGGACGCATTGGATGAGTCGACCCTCATTGACACTCCAGTTGCCCTACTCACAGTGGTTAAGGACAGCGCTTCCCAGTCCAGTCCAGTTTACTTCCTCAAGCATGGCTGTTGTGGTGAAAGGCGACTAGGTGATGCGTGATATTCCCAGATTTGCAGATGCATTTGCTTTATTGTTTGGCTTGATCTATGCTCTGCATTTAGACTACCCCAGGAAGCTCGTTCACACATTTACCTTTGTCCAAAATATCTTCATGGGGCTTGATGACGGCAAACCCTTGAAACCCTGCCTACATGCTCTTAAGGAATAAGACAATGTTTGTTAGGACATGCACTCTGTTACTGAGCACTTTGTTTGAAGCACTTTATTTAAAGCACTTTAAGTTTACTACAGGCTTTGGGTGGATTTAACTCCATCAGTTTATCTAATTTTCCTATACTTGACTGCCTGTTCTTGTTATTTGGAAGCTGATCGTTTTTCTTTGTACCCATTTTAAAAAATTGTTTTTCATTTCTATTTAAAAAAAAAGTGATTAGTATTTGACTTTTTGTTTTCCATTTTTGTGTGTTTTGGGAAAGATACAATTAGGACTGATGTCGTCCTTTGTGATTTTATAAAAAGATAAATGTTCTACACTGAATTTATAATGCTCACTTTATGGTGCCCATGTCCATGTTAGTGGTTTTATAAAAACATTTGTGATGTTTTTAAATTTCCATGAAAAAATGTTAAATAAACAAAATGTAAAGTAACTAAATTTCTGTACTTTTTTTTTTAGTAGTCTACACTCAAACATTGAAACATAAATATCTTTTCTCCAAAAGTTGAATCTGTTCATCTGGACGTAGCGTTTTGTGGGAGAAACGTTTCGTCACTCATCCAAGTGACTTCTTCAGTCTCAGCTGACTGCAGGTTTCCCCAATCTTATAAACAGTACATTTGCATAATGACTGAAACCAGCCCACTGAAGGAACAATGGGCTGTGAGGTCAGTTCCTTAATCATAATTATGCAAATTCCCATGACCATTGATCAACAATCACTGACCACAACCCACTGATCAAAGAACACTGATCAATGGCCATGAGTCCCATTCACAGAGAGTTGGGGAATGGCTGCAATCGCAGCATTGTAAGATGGTGACAGATGTACCCTTAGGCCCCCTCCTCGATTCAGAGATGGTCTTTCCCTCTTCACGTAAATGGCCTCCTTGACTCCGCGCTCAAACCAGCGTTCCTCCCTGTCCAGGATGTGTACATCCTCATCCTTGAAAGAGTGTCCACTGGCCTGTAGGTGTAAATAGACTGCAGAGTCCTGGCCTGACGAGGTAGCTCTTCTGTGTTGTGCCATCCACTTCGCCAGAGGTTGTTTGGTTTCCCCGATGTATAAATCCTGGCAATCCTCCTGGCACTTAACAGCGTACACTATGTTACTCTGTTTGTGTCGGGGGACCCAATCCTTGGGGTGGACCAGTTTTTGGCGCAGCGTGTTTTGGGGTTTAAAAGCCACAGAGACCCGGTGTTTCGAAAAAATGCGTCTCAACTGCTCCGATACTCCTGACACATATGGGATCACCACAGGTTTTCGCCTGGGCAGCGGTTGTCCTTCTCTCCTGGATCGGCTGGAGCTTTCTTTAGGTGCCTTTCCTGCTTTGACAAAAGTCCAGCTGGGATAACCACATTTACTCAGGGCCTTCTTGATGTGATGTTTTTCTGCCTCCCTGGCCGCTGTGTCTGTGGGGATGGTGTTCGCTCTGTGTTGTAGCGTCCTGATGACACCCAGTTTGTGCTCCAGTGGATGATGAGAGTCAAACCTTAGATACTGATCCGTATGCGTAGGTTTACGGTACACGTCAGCTTTTAGATGTCCCCCATTACTGATGGAAATCTCACAGTCTAAGAAGGCTAACCTGCCACTTTTCATATCCTCCCTGGTGAATTTGATGTGTCGGTCCACCGAGTTAATGTGATCCGTGAAGTGTAGTACGTCCTGAGATTTGATTTTCACCCAGATGTCATCCACATATCTGAACCAATGGCTTGGTGGTGTTCCAGGGTAGGATAGCAACGCCCTCTTTTCCACTTCTTCCATGTACAAATTGGCCACGATGGGTGAAACTGGGGAGCCCATGGCACACCCATGTTTCTGCCTGTAGAACTGACCCTTGTATGTGAAGTAGGTGGAATGAAGACACAGTTCCAAAAGCAAACACACTTGGTCGATGCTGAGAGTGGTCCTGTTGCTGAGGTTGGGGTCATCCTGTAATCTCTTACGGACTACCTCCAACGCTTCCGTGACTGGGATGCAAGTGAAGAGAGATGTAACGTCGTACGAGACCATGGTTTCATCTGCCTCCATAATGATATCTCTCACCTTCTCAACAAAATCCAGGGTGTTCTGGATGTGGTGTTCAGAGCTGCCCACCAGCGGGTTGAGGATTGAAGCCAGAAACTTGGAGATGTTATAGGTGACCGAGTTGATCATGCAGACAATGATCAATGGTCATGGGAATTTGCATAATTATGATTAAGGAAGTGACCTCACAGCCCATTGTTCCTTCAGTGGGTTGGTTTCAGTCATTATGCAAATGTCCTGTTTATAAGGTTTGGGGAAACCTGCAGTCAGCTGAGACTGAAGAAGTCACTTGGATGAGTGACGAAACGTTTCTCCCACAAAACGCTACGTCCAGATGAACAGATTCAACTTTTGGAGATTTACTTACCTGGATGATTGAGAATGCATCAAGACATAAATATCTTTTAATTAATAATCATATAATTTGAGTTTAGGTTGTAATATAATTGCATTGTGTTGCATCAAAATAAACCACAAGAAACACAAAAATATTGAAATTAAAGTATACAGTCCTTGAGTAAAGCTCAATTAATAAAATATAAAATATAATTTTAAATTTTTAGGTTAACAATAAATACAAATTTTGAGTACCCCCATACTTAGAAGAGATGAGTTTGTGTACTTAAATCTTTTGAGGTAATCGGTTTCCACAAAAGTTTTAAGTTCAGTCAACTTGTCCGGGTTTACAGTGTAATAATATCAGTAATGGTGTCAAATAACACCGTAGGATTACCTCTGCTCTTTGCAACCAGATAAGAAAAACAGACAGCCCTCACATCTCTAATTGCATTGTTAAAAGAAGCTAAAAGATCCTTTACGTTAAGGAGATGAAGATGAGTTTTCCTCCACAAGCGCTCAGCTTTACAACAATCCCATTTTAAGCAGCGAATACTGCCATTTAGCCAAGGTGAGGACTTGGAAACAAAAGCTAGTTTCATTTTAGCCGGACAGATTTCATCCAAAATCGAAAGACAATGATTAGTAAATAGATCTGTTAAAAAATCGACATCGTTTTGAGGGGATAGATTTACATTAAAAGCATCTGGAAAGTCTCTGCTGTGGAGGAATTTAAGATGCAAGAACTAACCGTGTGGTGAACAGGAGACAGGGGCTGGTGAAAAGACAAGTTAAAAAGAATACAGTGATGATCAGAAATAAGACTGTCCTCTGAACTCTGATAAAAACAAGCTATTTGGACCAGATGTACAATACTCCACACCACAATAAAACGGATCCTTATGTCCAACTTTAATCAGAGCGGCAGGAGAACCGGTCCTGAAATGCCACAGTGAGACCTCCTCCACGGCCAGATCCCCAAGGCTGGCTGATGAAGGAATAGCCAACCGGGCACAGTTCAATAAGGGACGAATAGTCCAAGACCCGCTGTCAGGCTCAGTCAGAAATAAGAAATGAATTTTGTTAGTCATAGATCGAGCATTAAAAAGCACCATGCTCAGCAGGGTAGAAGCGTCATTTTTAGCAGAGGCTCAAGTTAATACTCGTAAATACTCGGGATTTGAGCCTTCACGCTCGTAGATTCCACTCACTAAGGGGATGAAAAACCAGTCAGCAGGAGCATCTGGATAAACCTTCCTGAGGCAGCACGGACTCGGAGGGCTGGACCCTGCGTATCCAAGCAGGGACGTAGAAAACACATTCCCCTCAATGGAGTTTTCCTGAGCACAGGTAACAAAACATGCTCGATGTCGTTTTCCAGCCAGACCCCAATGCCAGTAAAGCCTAAGCTTCACTTGGATACCTGCTCTTCTCCCTCTCCTTCTCCGTGGTCTGAGGGAACAGCTGAGGATGCTGGACGCGGATCCAGCTACTGGCAGAGGATGGAATATGCCAAAGGTGGAGGAGGATGAGACATCTTAAACCATCATTGAAGATCGGATGGATAACAGCGTCAGACGATCATAAACCAAGTCAGCCAGTACATCACTGATACAAAGTGAAAACAGCATGATAACAGAGCGGGACAAACTGCGCCCGGCAGCAGCAAAGCTAAACACAGGCACCATCATACTATTGAGGCTGCCAATAAGAAGAAAGTGACAAATCTGGCGACTTTTTCTGGTGTTATTGGAGACTTATGAAAACTTTTTGACGTGAAAGCACATATTGCTCTTACTCATAACAAGCAGCGGGTGCTGACATGACCATCTCGCCCATTCCAAAGTGCTCACAGGTGGCGCTTAGTCCTCACGCTGCAGTCAACCCTAGCTGCTGTCAGAGCAGGAGATGTTCACCCCTACGTGTGCAAACTGCAAATGAATTGTGCATGAACGAACCTTTTAACTCATTTAAATCAAGTGCTACAATTGCTGAACCTGCCAAAGAGGATCTTGACCAAAATGAGGATGACCCACTTTTTCTGTGAGCTAGCACAGCCTATGGTGTGTGGAGGGATGTCTGAAAAAACAAAATAAAATAAAAAAAATAAATTAGCCTTGAATTAGGACCAGACTAGGACCAGACTAGTTGCCATTATTTTTTTTTTACGTGCTTCGGAGTTTGTACGTGTTTCGGGGTTTGCATGTGCTTTGTCTCTAGAGGCCACCGTAAATATATTTTTATTTATTCACTCCACATAAAATGTAATAAATGAATCATATAATACAAAAATCAAGTATTTACATTTCAACTAATTAATTTAACTATTAAATTTTCAGCTTTTTCCTTTTAAACAAATTTAAAGTGAAACAACAAAAAACACTGCAAACCACAACACAATTAAATATAAATTAAAATATGAAAACAAAAAGAAGATGCATATTCTCTGTCATATAGGCCTGCATGAATACACTTTCTGAATCCTTTATCATCCACAACTGAAAATAGTTGTAGATGATTACTATACCTTTCTAATGTGACGTTGTTGTCCCCCGGCTCTCTTTCTCTCTCTTTCCCTCCTGCTCTGTTTCTGTGCTACTGCGAGTGTAACTACCGCCCCTCTCCCCTCTTTCCAGTGCAAGCACAAGGCTCGCGTGCGGAGTGAAGAGGAAAAAAGTGCAAGAGAGGGTGAGAGAAAGAAAAAAAAAAAAAAACACGGCTCCCGTCGTTCACTTCAAAGATCTGGCTCAAAGAGCCGTTTCGTTTGCGAGGGACACATCACTAATGGACACCGACAAAGACAAGTAGTGCTCCACCACTACATAGCGATGCTTATAA
The DNA here is from genome assembly GCA_029532605.1 of Oreochromis grahami. NCBI lineage: Eukaryota > Metazoa > Chordata > Actinopteri > Cichliformes > Cichlidae > Oreochromis > Oreochromis grahami. Next base: position 24,483 of record JAQSNX010004595.1, on the reverse strand, counting down.
ATGTGGGCACACACACAAAACAAACAGAAGCAACCATTAATATAATGTTTTATTAATGTCATTTTTAATTAATCACATTTTTAATATATTATGTATTCAGTTGTTTTCAGAGACCTGAAAATCGCCTAAGGAATTATTTAAAAATCTGAGAGATGGAAAAAGAGACAGAAGGAAAACATGCAGGACACATATAAAAGTGACAGGCTCAGGCTGTATACAGAAAAAGAGTATTTTCTGTTTATGTTATTAGCAGTACTAAATAAAATGCACACGACCCATGTTTCAGATCCGGGGAAAACAAGGACACCTTAACACTTTAAGACCTACCATAGAACCAAGTTTGCCAGAGCTTATCTTTATATTTTTAGGCTCTGTAGTGCCATTTTTGGGAGTATTTCAAGGTGTTATGCATTAACACAACCGATATATCCCAAATTTTAATAATATGCATGCATTAAGTCCATAGTAACTACATGAATTGCAAAAAATTGCAATAAACTACAAAAAATCCTTTTTGTTTGTTTTTTTAAACATATTTCTAGTTAGAGAAAATTCGAAGGTTTATCCCTCAAAACTGTAAATGCAAAAAAGTTGCACAAAATAGTTTCTAATCACAGGAAATTTATTTTGTGGTCTTCATAGTTTTATTTTTTAGATACACCAATTTTTATGTACTGCGGGAAAAACAAAAATAAATATTTTAATGCAAATTTGCAAAAAGAAATAAAAAGAAATAGCATGTGCATCAAAATAATTTCCAACAGTTTAATTTGAGTTCTAAACATCACAGGAACTATACAGAAAGGCATAAACTCAAACATGAATTTTAAAAAACACCAACATATCTTTGTAAATGCTCTATAGGAAAAAAAATACATTTTCTGCGAAAATGATGTCACTACAGGTAAATAATTATCTGTACTGTTTGGGATCCAAAAGCACTATAGCCTGCCTGAAAAAGCCCTAGCTTTTGAAAAATATGCTAAAGGTAAAATGAAAGCTCTGTCATAATTCAGGCCTGTAACTTTCCAAACTTATGAATGATTACTACCTGGCAGGCAGTATGTTTTTTACACAGTCATTATGCTGTATGTGACATGTGTACTTTTGAAAGACAAATCATTTATTTTGTTTTGCATGCAGGCCAGCTGGGATACGCACCAGCCCAGCTGTGACCCTGACAATAATAACTGGGAAATAATGGATGGATGGGGGACAGTATTAGCTCTGAAACCCTTTATAATCATCTTTGTAAACTTTGAATTTCAAGGACTAAATAAAAAATAGTGTTCTGGAGCTAGATCAAATTAGTGTTCAATTACAGTGATTTGCTAACGGATCTTACAATTAAACTAACAGTTAAGACATATTGGCCAATATAATTAATTTCTTAATTCTCCTGGGTCTACTTCTGGAACTTACGTCTGGTTGGAGTCTTGACTTGCCCTGTGTTATGATAATAATAAAACTGAAACTGTTCCAAATATTTTAGCATACGTTTTGTTTTTAAATCATGTAAGTCTATATTCTCTTGTGTACTCAAATTCAATCCTTGTCTTCACTTGTTGGTATAACAGCAACATGAGAGTTTTCCTGCCCTATGCAGATACAGCAGAGGTAACACCAAGCAGCTGGGCAAGTTAAACCAAACCATATACACCAACATCGAACACTTGCCAGTGCTGCTCAGCAGAAGTGACTCCTTGAGAACACTTGAAACAAGAAAGCCAACAACCCATAGCCACACAGCACAAGTTATAGCAGTGATCGTGTAGAAAGCTCTCAGTTTTGATTGGTCAACCATCTCCCTTTTCCCACCTCCTTCCCCTGGCCCTGGGCGAATCAGAACACAGAGTACAGAGAGGCTGCACAAAGATATGATTATTATGGAGGGAGCCAAAATGCAGAACAATATGACAGTTTTGTAATTAGGAGGTAATAAAACTTTAACACATGTCATTCCTAAGCTCAGCAGCCAAACACAGCTGATGCTGATGTTTCTGATCCTGACCCCACGGGCATTTCTTAGACTCATGTAGGTGATGGGGTGAACAACAGCCAGATAACGCTCTACACAGGTCAGGAGGTGGAAAAATATTTCTCCATAATAAGTAATGCGAGAAGCGTGTGAACCTACAGTCTCACTCACTAAGTGATTAGTGTATGTGCCATAATAGATGAGGAAGCACCCCAAGACCCAGATCAGCTCCATGGCAGCCACGTGGTAGGTGAAAATGTCAGAGTGGCTTGCTGTTTTAAAGGAGCGCTGCCGCCTCCATCTTTGGTGACCCACATAAAAGACAAGGACAGAAACAGTGAGTAGGAGGATGATTCTCACTGTATAGAAGGGAATGAATTTAGGTGAATTGTAGGAGCAAAAATAGTGCAGAAGATAGCTTGAGGTGGAGTTAAGTGACATATCTCCTGTATGTTGTAGGTCTGAAAGGAAAAAAAAAAAAAAAAAAACAATTAGAGAGACAGACAGGGGAAGGATTAAAAGTTCAGTTATAATGCGTCTTATTAACGAACTGTACTTTAAGGCTGTCATGGAACAGTTAGTATAGCAAATATATAAAGCAGAGATATATGGAATTATGTAGCAAAGAAAAGATACATATCACCAAATGTTTTATATTTTAGATTCCTGAAAGTAGACACACTTTGCTTTGTTGACACCATTGCAAACCCTTGGCCTTCTCTCAGTGAGCTTCATTATGTAGTCACCTGTAATGGTTTCCTGTCACAAGTGGGCCTTGTTGGCATTCATTTGTGGAATTTCTTGCCTTCTTAATGGGGTTGGAACCATCACTTATGTAGTGCAGAAGTCGGTTTGGTACACAGATTAGAGACCAGATAAATGCAACAAAGTGTTCTGGTAGCAGACACATTCAGACGAGACTGCATGAATCCAGCCTTTATTGTCAACTAGCTGCTAAGAAACCACTACTAAGGAAAAGCAGAAGAGATTTGTTTGGGCCAAGAAACACAAGGAATGGACTTTAGACCAGTGGAAATCAGTGCTTTGGTCTGATGAGTCCAAATTTGACATCTGTGGTTCCACCCATTGTGCCTTTGTGTGATACAGAAAAGGTGAACGGATGGTCTCTGCATGCATGGTTCCCACCATGAAGCATGGAGGAGGAGGTGTGTAAGCACTACTTGTCCAATAAGGATAGTGATGGAGTGCTGCACCAGATGGCCTGGCCTCCACAGTCACCTGACCAAAACCTAACTGAGATGTTTTAGGGTGAGATGGACTGCAGAGTGAAGGCAAAAAGACCAACAAGTGCTCACCATCTCTGGAAACTCCTTCAAGGCTGTTGGACAGTCAGGTGCCTACCTCATGAAGCTCATAGAGACAATGAGAGAAAGAGTCTGCAAAGCAAATGGTGGTTATCTTTAAGGAATATAAAATATAAAATGTTTTGAGTTATGTAGTAAACAAAAAAAATATGAAATAAATTCATGTGTTCATTCATAGTTTTCATGCTTTCAGTGAAGATCTACAATGTAAAATAAAGAAAGACCATTAAATGAGAAGGTGTCTCCAAACTTGACTAGTAGTGTATGTTCCAATACAAAACACACTGTGTCCCTTTTACATGACATAATATAATTATGTAATCCCAGTCAAAGTTCTTAGAGCTACCTAATCAACAAACAAGTATTAACAAGAAGTCTGATCTAATCACACATAAAACAAAACAAAAACATCTGTACAGTGGACAACATTTATAAAAAAATTAGTTAACACAGAATAATTTATGGAAGAGCATCCATTGTCTGAAGGGCAATGCTGCAGTCAGAAGGAATCATCTAAAATTCCCCCAAAATCTTCAAGGCTCATCTGCTTTTATGGCAGTTGCATCAGTTTAAAAAGATACATAACAGCTTAAATATGTATGAAAAAGAAGGCATTTAAAAATTAAGTTGTCACTATAATAAAAGATATTAAAGAGCACCTTTTGGTTGAATTGTTTCCTCTAGTTCACGTCTCCAAACTGACTGACTGCTATTGACTCTAAACTACGCTGATGCTTCTGCTAGTGTTCAGGGTGCTCAAAGTTGACACAGCAGTAGAACTATGTGAGCTTTTTGCATGAATCATTAGGTGGTACTTAATGTAAATTACAGCAGCAAATTGTACTTCACAATTTGGGTCACAGAGCAGTATTGTAGGGTACATCTGTATTTTCTAACCATGTGGAGACTTTATGTAGTGAAAATAGAATTATTTTTATTTTCACCCAAACCAAAACTAACAATCAGTTTGTGTAATTGATGCAACTGGTTTAGATTCAGTTTTTAGATGTGACAGAAAGTAACATGCACTTTGGACTGTGAACAATGTGGAAAATGTAGTGTTAGAGATTTTTAATGTCTATGTTTTAATTCATTCATTACATCTGAAAGTGTTCAAAGGGCATCTAATTAAAAGCAGGTGTTTATTCAAATTAGGCAGTGTCATGTCACCTGTGTGTACATAGAGAAGATTTATGGGATCTCATTTCCATTCTTTATGGAAGCGGAGAGCTGCCAACCAGGCATTGTGTTATAATGATAAAACGTTATCATTTTAACAACATACTTTTCACATTCAACATAATATCACGTTATTACAACATACTCATCATGTTATAAAAAAGCCTTTCATGCTCTTACAATATAAATATTATATTGTACGAATGTGATCATGACTGTACAAGTATAAGTATATCCTATTCTAATCCTATATAAAAGTATAGGATTATAAGGCCCCAAAGGTAAAAAACTACATTTTCCGTGAAAATGAGGTCACTTCTGGTTTTAGACAGGTGATGGCGGAGGAAGTGTTTGAACAGCTGATCGGATCCTCAAAGCGTGTTTCTGGAATATTATGTTTTTGTTGCTGCAAGTGCTTTTTGTGCAATTTTTGCAAAGCTATATGTGGAAGTACAACTGGTCCAGTTTTATATGCAAAAAAATCATTGTGTTAGCTTATGTGGTTGCAGTTCTACAGGGATTTAAAAATAGTTACTGTTCCAACCTTCTGTAGCTCCTGATTCTTTTGATTTTGAACTGGTAGAAAACACATGACTCGAGACATCATACTTCACTTCCCGTGTTCTTCTTTATTTACCCATGCACATGGGGAGATGTGCACAGCACGAAGCCTGCTGCAGATCTGAAGGCAGCTCCTTCGGTCATGTACATTTATAACTTTTGTCACACAATACAAACCGGATTCCAAAAAAGTTGGGACACTAAACAAATTGTGAATAAAAACTGAATGCAATGATGTGGAGATGGCAAATGTCAATATTTTATTTGTAATAGAACGTAGGTGACAGATCAAAAGTTTATTCCGAGAAAATGTATCATTTCAAAGGAAAATAGGTTGATTCAAAATTTCACAGTGTCAACAAATCCCAAAAAAGTTGGGACAAGTAGCAATAAGAGGCTGGAAAAAGTAAATGTGAGCATAACGAAGAGCTGGAAGACCAATTAACACTAATTAGGTTAATTGGCAACATGATTGGGTATAAAAAGAGCTTCTCAGAGCGGCAGTGTCTCTCAGAAGCCAAGATGGGTAGAGGATCACCAATTCCCACAATGTTGCGCAGAAAGATAGTGGAGCAATATCAGAAAGGTGTTACCCAGTGAAAAATTGCAAAGACTTTGCAGTTATCATCATCAACTGTGCATAACATCATCCGAAGATTCAGAGAATCTGGAACAATCTCTGTGCGTAAGGGTCAAGGGCGTAAACCCATACTGGACGCCCGTGATCTCCGGGCCCTTAAACGACACTGCACCACAAACAGGAATGCTACTGTAAAGGAAATCACAGAATGGGCTCAGGAATACTTCCAGAAACCATTGTCAGTGAACACAATCCACCGTGCCATCCGCCGTTGCCAGCTGAAACTCTACAGTGCAAAGAAGAAGCCATTTCTAAGCAAGATCCACAAGCTCAGGCGTTTTCACTGGGCCAGGGATCATGTAAAATGGAGTGTGGCAAAATGGAAGACTGTTCTGTGGTCAGACGAGTCACGATTCAAAGTTCTTTTTGGAAATGTGGGACGCCATGTCATCCGGACCAAAGAGGACAAGGACAACCCAAGTTGTTATCAACGCTCAGTTCAGAAGCCTGCGTCTCTGATGGTATGGGGTTGCATGAGTGCGTGTGGCATGGGCAGCTTGCATGTCTGGAAAGGCACCATCAATGCAGAAAAATATATTCAGGTTCTAGAACAGCATATGCTCCCATCCAGACGTCATCTCTTTCAGGGAAGACCCTGCATTTTTCAACAAGATAATGCCAGACCACATTCTGCATCAATCACAACATCATGGCTGCGTAGGAGAAGGATCCGGGTACTGAAATGGCCAGTCTGCAGTCCAGATCTTTCACCTATAGAGAACATTTGGCGCATCATAGAGAGGAAGGTGCGACAAAGAAGGCCCAAGACGATTGAACAGTTAGAGGCCTGTATTAGACACGAATGGGAGAGCATTCCTATTGCTAAACTTGAGAAACTGGTCTCCTCGGTCCCCAGATGTCTGAGTGTTGTAAGAAGAAGGGGAGATGCCACACAGTGGTGAAAATGGCCTTGTCCCAACTTTTTTGGGATTTGTTGACACCATGACATTTTGAATCACCATATTTTTCCCTTCAGATGATAAATTTTCTCAGTTTCAACTTTTGTTCCGTGATTTATGTTCTATTCTGAATAAAATATTGACATTTGCCATCTCCACATCATTGCATTCAGTTTTTATTCACAATTTGTTTAGTGTCCCAACTTTTTTGGAATCCGGTTTGTACATTTACACACTTTGACCTGACCCTCCACATGTGTCTGTGATCACTGAATCCATACACTCCATCCCATGACCATGTATGTGTGTAACTGTCATGTGTCTTACCCCCATATGTTCTGGCTCCCTACTCCTCCTGCTATTCTCCTGCTATAAAGATATCCAAATGCCCTACTTCTTTTCCCTGCTTGCTTCTTACTTAAGGCCAGGTCAGAAGATCACCCTGTGGACACATATAGACACATTACTGGCGTCTCATCTCCTGCATTATCTACCCCCACAGTTACACACATGATGTTTCACATGATCTCTCCCCCTTCTCAAATTATTCATACTTTATTCTTTTGCTGCATTTCTACAAACAGAGGCCTCTTTTTAGCAAGCAAACCCAATATATTTATCCACATTACGCAAAAAACGGAGTGTGTCCGCTCCAACCGGTCACGTTTGCTGTCTAAGGACAGCGCTAGCAAGCACTCTCTGCTTATGTCCAAAAACTAAAAAAACAAAACAAAACAAAAAACACCCCTTTGTATTGGTGGAAAAATGTACAATGCTGACCAATCAAAAAATGATATGGGAACATGACATTTGGTTGTTTAGGAAAAGGGGGAAGTTTTAGGAGTGACGGCGAGAGAGAGCGAGAGAGACAGAGAGAGAGAAAGAAGGCAGAAAAGCGAGAGAGAGAGTGTTTGGAGTGTACAGTTAGTGTGTTGTCTTGTGTAGTGTAGTGGATAGTTTTATGTTGTGGGTCAGAACAATGAGGTGACAGCTGAATGTCACAGTTGCTGCCAAAACACCACCAAAGGCAGATTACAGTGTCTCCAGGTAGAACACAGGAGGAGTGATACATAGCCTGTTGTCAGAAGTGCAGGCATCAGGCTGTGATATTCAGCTTTATAGTGCACAGAAATTATTTTTTGGAGTGGCACAAATAATTTGTGTGGCATCTTATTTAACGCAGAACACCTGATTGTTCTGTAACTAGTTTAAAAGGTTTATTTAAAAAAACGGTAAATGGCTGCAAATAACTTTGTTGTTTGCGAAACTTGTGCATAGGCCATTCAAATTTACCATTTATTTGCATTTAAAGTTATGAAATATGATTCATTAAACATGTTTGTGGTTATTACAGTAAAAAAAAATTTCTCTACTCGGACGTGTGTTTTTTGCCTTGTCTAATTTTAGATCGTGTTAGTACAGTATGTCAAAATGAAAACATAGCTTTAAATTCAGAAATGTGAGGTTGTGCTGAAGAGAATCATACCAAACAACGCAAAGTAAATAGTTTTTTAATATATTTCTAGCTAAAATCACATGTACAAAATGTCGTTGTCAGTTTACATTCCCAGCATGTGCAGTTGTGAACCTAACCCTTTTTTTCCCATTTGTTTTTCCTTGGCAAATGACAGAGTAAGATGACAAATAAAACATGGGTTTTTCTATTTTTTTCTCATTGCTGGCATTTTGCAATGTGATGCCTGATATTTCTTTATTTGTTTGCTTAAATTTTAATCTATATACTAATTTAATTTAAATTATAATCTATATTTTAAAAAAGACATGCAGTTTGACTGTATTTTATCTTATGAGATTTTGTTATGATAAAATGTATCAACATTTTTGTTATCTTTTTATTTTGTTTTGTTTTGTTTTGTTTTTGTTATACTGTGGGAGAAAGAACAAAATATGTTGTCTGTATTGTGGTGAGACCTGGGGTAGAAAGAGACTGGCCACCTCTACATCACAGCTAAGAGAGGTTAAAAGGTCTTAATATTACGACTTATGTGATTAAAGTGATCAAAGTTCTAAAACAGAGCTTTTCTCTATTTCCTAATAAAAAGGCATTTTTATTCTTAATCAAAGATAAATTAAAATATAAGTTAGATCAATATATTCATTAGTGATGTGTCGGTCGCGGACAAAACCGCTCTTGGAGCCGGATCATTGACGTGAACGACGGGAGCCGGCTCCTTATTGGGAGCTGTGTTTCTTTTTTTTTTCTCCTTTCTCTCACTCTCTCACTCACTTTATTCGCTTCACGGCCCACATGAGCCTGGTGTTTGCACTGAGCAGAGGGGGGAGGGGCACAAACACAGCCTTATCTGTGCCGAGCAGAAGGGGGAGGGGCGAGAGACAAAATTTATTTTTTAATTTTATGTGGAATGAATAAATTAAAGCATATTTATATAATAAACATAGATAAATAAAAAAACACATTTACATTACATTAGTAATTCATTTTGTGCATAATTTTGTATTGTTGTTGATAATTAATTAATTAAAGCAACAAGACAAACTGAAAAGCCGGTTGGGAGTCTGAATACAAAATGTATGATTTCAGAAAAGATGTTTCCTAAAATACATAAAAATTAAAAAAAAAAAAAATTAGTCCGTCGAGACCAAGACGAGACCAAGACCACGTAAAAGTGGTCTCGAGACATCCAACTCCAATACTGAGTGTACCTGAAATGGACAGAAATATGTGGGGCCTTGTTCAAAACATCTGGGACAAAGACTCAGTGAAGACAAATAAGATGTATTTCATTTAGAGAAAATAGTTTCCAACTGCAAATTAAATATAAATAAATAAATAAATAAAATTGTCAGACGGTGGAAGGAATACTTCGAGAACCTCCTTAATCCCACTGACACGTCTTCCGAGGAGGAAGCAGAGTCTGAGGATGAGGGGAATGACCCGCCAATTTCTGGGGTCGAGGTCACTGAGGCAGTTAAACAACTCCTCGGTGGCAGAGCCCCTGGTGTTGATGAGGTCCGCCCGAGTTCCTGAAGGCTCTGGACATTGTAGGGCTGTCCTGGTTGACACGCCTCTACAATGTTGCGTGGAGATCAGGGGCAGTACCCCTGGACTGGCAGACCGGGGTGGTGGTCCCCATCTTTAAGAAGGGAGACCGGAGGGTGTGTCCCAACTACAGGGGGATCACACTCCTCAGCCTCCCTGGGAAAGTCTATGCCAGGGTGCTGGAAAGGAGAGTTCATCCGTTAGTCGAACCTCGGATACAGGAGGAACAATGCGGTTTTCGTCCTGGTCGCGGAACACTGGACCAGCTCTTTATCCTCTCGAGGATACTTGAGGGTGCATGGGAGTTTGCCCAACCAGTCTACATGTGTTTTGTGGACTTGGAGAAGGCATTCGGCCGTGTCCCTCGGGGTGTCCTGTGGGAGGTGTTGCGGGAGTATGGGGTGTCTGGCCCACTGCTACGGGCCATTCGATCCCTATACAACCGTTGTAAGAGTTTGGTTCGCATTGCCGGCAATAAGTCGGACTCGTTTCCGGTGGGTGATGGGCTCCGCCAGGGCTGCCCTTTATCACCGATTCTGTTCATAATTTTTATGGACAGGATTTCTAGGCGCAGCCAAGTGGCGGAGGACTTTCACTTCGGTGGCCTCAGAATCTCATCTCTGCTTTTTGCGGATGATGTGGTTCTGATGGCTTCATCAGGTGGAGGCCTCCAGCTCGCACTGGAATGGTTTGCAGCCGAGTGTGAAGCAGCAGGAATGAGGATCAACACCTCCAAATCTGAGGCCATGGTTCTCAGCCGGAAAAGGGTGGAGTGCCCACTCCGGGTCGGGGATGAGTTCCTGCCCCAAGTGGAGGAGTTTAAGTATCTCGGGGTCTTGTTCACGAGTGATGGGAGAAGGGAGCCGGAGATCGACAGACGGATTGGTGCTGCGGCTGCAGTGATGCGGACGCTGCACCGGTCCGTCGTGGTGAAGAGGGAGCTGAGTGTAAAAGCGAAGCTCTCAATTTACCGGTCGATCTACGTCCCGACCCTCACCTGTGGCCACGAGCTGTGGGTAGTGACCGAAAGAACGAGATCGCGGATACAAGCGGCAGAAATGAGCTTCCTCCGAAGGGTGGCTGGCCTCTCCCTTAGAGATAGGGTGAGAAGTTCGGCCATCCGGGAGGGGCTCAGAGTAGAGCCAATGCTCCTCCACATCGAAAGGAGCCAGTTGAGGTGGTTCGGGCATCTGACAAGGATGCCCCCTGGGCGCCTCCTGGGGTGAGGTGTTCCGGGCATGTCCCACCGGGAGGAGGCCCCGGGGCAGACCCAGGACGCGCTGGAGAGATTATATCTCTCGGCTGGCCTGGGAACGCCTTGGTATTCCCCCTGATAAGCTGGAGCAGGTGGCTGGGGAGAGGGAGGTCTGGGCTTCTCTGCTTAGGCTGCTGCCCCCGCGACCCGAACTCGGATAAAGCGGATGAGGATGGATGGATGGATAAATAAATAAGCTAACAAAAATTGAATTTTATCAAGTAAAAAACCTTACATTTACAGAACTGACATATTTAACATTTTATTAGTGGTTCCAAAAAGACACCATGAGTTTGGCTTCGTTTGTGAGTACTGAGCTCAGTTATGTCGCACTTATCCAAACAAACACCCCAGTTAAGTTAATGAAGTGAACACAGTCCCAACAGACTTTATTTGCATGTTTCATTTGTGATAGAGTGCTGTGCAAGTATGACTAATGTCATTATAGTTTATTTAGAAAATGTGAAACAGGTGATTCATTGTAATGTGCAAAGATACATGGTCACACAGGATACAAGGCACAGAGCGAGTTTGTGTGTTCTATTTATACTGACTCATTCATATTTAATTTTTTGTTCTCATTTATTTTTATTAGTTTGAACATATAGTTAATTCAGTTTCACCACAACAATGTCTGTAAACGACTGAGCGGAAGAGGATTTGAACTTTACTGTTATTGCAGTTTCTACAGAGACATGAGCGAAACAATGCAAGGAGGAAATTTTTAGATGTAAGCAGGAGGATGACAGCGATGCTAATCAGGTGATGAAAAACATGTCACTGCAGCTCAGGGGGCTCTGAGAAATTAGCTCACTCAAAACCTGCTGAACTGCATTTTGTTCAGTCCGTGTGAATGTGTCAGAGGTGATGAATGTTTCCACATTCAGAGATTCCTCCTGTCAGTCAACCCTCTGGATTTTTTAAATGCAATTTATAATGAGAAAAAAAGGTAAGTAAATGTCCATGTTGTTGATCAGAGCAGCCTCACAGGGTTAAAATCAGACCTGAAGAGGCCCCGAAGCTCGAGCAATTTCATTTTGTTGAGCCTTTTTATGGTAACAAATGTTTTTTTTCCTCCAGCTTTAACACAGAAAACCTGCAGCATTGTTTCTGTTAATCCATCTGAGACATACACAGAGATCTTTATGTCATCTTTATACAAAATCAGTGAATAATTGCTAGAAAATTTCCACTTGACAGACAGAATGCTGTGAATGATTTCTGAAATTTGAGGGGTTTTTTTTTAAGTAATATTAGCCTGAAAATACACACAACCGTGCAGGCACATAAAAATCACAGAACAGAGGGGAAAATGAATGGGAATAGAATTCATGCCACACAAATCAAGAGAAAGGCATGTTGGAGAGCAAAGTGCTTGGAATTGATGCAAAAGTCTGAGTTTAGAGTCTGTGTGTGTATGTGTGAGTGTGTGTGTATCAAAATATGACCCTGTGAAAACTGCACAGCCAGGCCTAGCAATGTTTTACTATGTTATCTGCAAAGGGATGAAACTCCCAAGTTGACCGGTGCCGTTAGCCTCCCAGGAGGATAGTAGGAGTCCTCCTTGCAGCAGCCCAGCTAAGACAAAAGACTGTTGTAACTGAAAAGATATGGAGTGTAAGTTCCGCCATACCATATATCATCAAACAAGGTGTGACCTTCCCATGAACTTAACGTGTATGAGGCATGCCGAAATGGTATCCCATCCCAAATCCCATCTCAGAGTGCACACAGAACTGGCTAAGCATAAATGATTATATGTTTCTAAGTACAAATGGCAATCTTAAGTTATCACTCTCACAATCTCTGCGTGATCTGTACCAAGACAAAAAGATCGGAGAGACTGGTGTAACGACACTAGTCAGACTTTTACCTTTTCACAAAAGGTTAAAAAGTGATTGTCCACAATTTGGACTTTAATATCTGAGGAATTCTACAGTAAATCTTGATGAAACTTGGCACAGAGGTAGAGTAGGTGCCCCAGAGGAGGGCTGTGTTAAAAGTTGGACATCAACTACTAAAGATGATTTTTAATGAATTTTTGAAAATTACATAATTATAGTTTATTGACTGTATTGCATCGGATACAAGTTTGCTTTAATATCTGAGGAGTTCTACAGTAAATCTGGCTGAAACTTGGCCCAGATGTACAGTAGGTGTCCCAGAGTAAGAATGTGTTGAAAGTTGGACCTCAACTAGTCAGGATGATTTTTAATGAATTTTTGAAAATGACATAATTGTAGTGTAGTGACTGTATTGCATTGAATATAAATCTCCTCTAATTTCTGCGGAATATTACAGTGAATCTGGATGAAACTTGGCACAGAGGTACAGTAGGAGTCCCATATGAGGGATGTGTTGAAAGTTGGACATCAACTACTAAGGATGATTCTTAATGAATTTTTGAATATGCAACCAGACTGTCACTTTGGTTGTATTGGGCTGTTCCATTGCGCGCGGCTCTAGGCTTTCAATCGGGATATAAAGCGAAAAGGTGCTACCGTAAAGACTGGTGTAAATGCGCAAGGAAATTTATGCGGCGGATAAGAAGCGGCTGGCTTGACCGCGGCTCACAAATGACGGCTCACTTGACCGCGGTTTCAGCAAGGGGGCTGCAGCGCTGTCATGGCTACTGGACGGACTCAGGCGCAGACAGTTCTTTCTTTGTGAACAAAAGGAGATTATTTATTTACAACAGGGATCACCTCAGTGCTATATACATGTACAGTGAGTTGGGAGGGGGGGGGGTCCAGGGCTCCAGCGAGAGACACACACACACACATTCCTACTTACATATAGAAGTTCACACATATACATACAAAGCCTTGTCTTAGAACTATGTGGGCGTTACTTCTTGTGTGAACTGTCTCTCAATAAAAGGCAGCAGGAGGAGGCCATCGTCGGGGTCATTCATGATGAGCTAAGATACCAACGAGGCCTCCCTTACGCAAGTAATTGATCGACTGTCTTGTTTTCTTTCATGATGAATAAGTCTCTAGAACTAGTGGGGTTTGTGGGAACAGACCCAACACACACAGTCACCGCCACAGCTCCTCTGCACACACGCACTCCTCTTCAGCCGCACTCGCTCCAAAACTCCACACACGCTGCCACACCCGGGCAGGTCCCGTGATTTGGTCCAGAAGAGGGATATCTACACACAGAAGTCAACGTTAGTTTCACAGCAAAATACATAGAGGGATTTCTTTTGATAATGCCTAGAGCATGAACTCAGGAGGTTCAACGTTCCAGCGGTGAGCTGCTCTGTGCCACTGCCTTAAATAGCAGCTGGGGAAATCAGCCAGATCAACAGCAGGTGGAGACAATCACACAGGTGCGTGGGCCAAGAGCGAGAGCCCGTAAGGAGCTCAGGCAGGCAGGGACCCAGGCAGAGAGGAGGAGAGACAAAGAAAACAAAAAAGAGCAACAACAACAAAACCTGTAGCCAGCGTGAGCCAACCAGAGAGACACGGGGACCGTGACAAGCGCTGCATTATGGGATCTGTACTTTGTATATTACTAGCGCCGCATATCGCCGCACCATGCATCACAATAATAATACATCTATATAAAATGTTCTTGATTTGACATATGTGGTGTATGGGTTTGAGCAATTCCAGAGATTAGATTTATTTGCCTCTCACCTTTAGTTCATATTTAGTGATTTTGCATTTTACAATTTTTTCCCCTTGTGTATTATCCTTCCATGCCAAAATAAAATCTTGTTTTACACTGTTCTTCCGAGCGTCTGTGTGGTGTCTGCATCTGAGTCCTCTTCCTTGTGTTGGCTGCCCGGTCGTGACAGAACCTGAAGTTGTCTGATGCTCATGCTGATGAATTTGGCCACACCGACACATATTTCCTTAATATTTCCTCTAAATCAAATCAATACTTGGTGTGAACACACTTTGCCTTCAAAACAGCACTTGATGATGTGCTCTGTGGGGGCTGTACAATCACTTCCAATACTTCTTGTTCTTTTTTACACTGAAGATAGTTCTTAACGACTATTCTTACCTGCAGAAAAAAATGTTGGTGCAAGAAGAACAGAGAAAAAAATACGAGCTCAAGATTATAATCTATGTTGACTAATCAAAGTGAGTTTAAGGTTCTGTATAATTAGCATTTATTAGTGGTGTCCTTTGGTGTATTGCAGCCCTTAGGATTAAGTTTTACTTCAGTGCAGTTCAGTGATGGATGGAAGGAAATTTATTGTAGTCACATAGATCCTTAACAAGGAGGAGAAAAAGAGTTCCACTGGATCACAACAATAAATTCTAAGAGAACAAGATGTATTTAATTTTATCCAATCCAATCAAAACCATCTTTATTCATGAAGCATTTTAAAATACCCAGCACAGGACCTGTTGTGTGCCCACCTTATTACTAAATTAGGCAGAGCACTCTGAATTAAATCAGGACATAAAGCACGGTCTTTATCTTGCTTTATTGAATACCGTGCATCTGACAACTAGCCACTTAACGGGGCCTCCTTCGGACAACAACATCCGGTTCAAAAGTCATCACCTTAAGACATATCAATACATGACATCCCCCTTTTCCTTAGATTCAAACTTTAGTCTTAATAACTTTGATGTCTTTTTTCTCTTCAACATTGAAGATTCTTTCTTGTCTTACTTTCTAACAATTATATTTTTTAACTGTCTCACCACATGTATCCTTTTTTCCCCCAAAATATATATACATGTTGACATACACATATGAACTTGCAACTTGAAACTTGCCCGTTTTAAGTTATCTCTTCACCTTAACATATTATAGTTTATTTCATCACAAAATCACGAAACCTCTCAGGTATCTTTTTAGCCCTCTGTGATCTGCTTGATCTCTCTGGCCCCTGGGAGCCCTCTTGTGGTGTTGGAGTGAAGGTGTCAGTCTTTGTGGGTGTTTCACCTTCCTCTCTTTCAGGTATAGTGTTTTGTTCGTAGTGCCCTTCTCTGGTCTCATTTGTCTCGTATTTCTTCACATGTGTCGTATTCCGGTGATAGCGAGCTCCGGTTGGTGATTCAATAATGACTTGGTTTCCAGTTCTGCTTACAACTTTGTGTGGTGTTGCATTGAATGGTGTTGTAAACTTGTCCACTTTGTCTTGTTGAACCAGCACTGTGTCTCCCATGTCAACTTTTGAATACTCAGCTCCCCGTCGTTCATCAGCAGAAATCTTTGATTTTCCTTTCTGTTCAGCGTCTCTGTCACGCACATCCAACTCCGTTGTTTTTGCCTCACTGATGTTCGGTAACTTTCCTCTCATTTTGCGGTTGAACAGGAGTTCTGCTGGACTTTTGCCCGTGGTTGGATGTTCAATGCTGCGATACACTGTTACATATTTTCTTAGCTCTCGCTTCCAGTCAAGTCCTTCGGCTTGTGCGATCCTGATTCTTTTCATTAATGATGCATTTTGACGTTCCACTTCCCCATTTGCTTGAGCCCATTTTGGTGTAGTTCTTATATGTTTGATTCCATTAGTTTCACAATATTCTCTGAACAACTCAGATTTGAACTGTGGGCCGTTATCAGATTTGATGGTAACTGGTAGCCCATGTCTGCTAAATATACAGTCAATAGAGTCAATGACTTTTTCAGCAGTTGTAGATGACATTACATCATACTCATAGTACCGACTGTAGTAATCTACCAGCACAAGTATTGAGTGGTTCGAAGGTAGCGGTCCCAGTAAGTCTACCGCCACATCTCGCCATGGTCCATCCGGTAAAAGTGTGTTTCTCAGTGGTTCAGGTGGATCTGGTCTGGCTACTATTTGACATCCATGACAAGCTTTACAAAATTTTTCTGCAGCTTTGTCCGTCCCTGGCCACCAAACTTTTGTTCTGAGATGTTGTTTGGTTCCAACAATTCCTAAATGTCCTTCATGAGCTAGTGACAGTGCTTGAGCTCTGAGGTTTTCTGGCAATACAATGCGAGTTCCCTGCAAAACTATGTAGCCAATGACACACAGTTCATTTGCAATGGGTGCATATGTTTTGCATTTTTCAAAGTGTCCATTTTCAATAGCTCTTCGCACTTCTGTTAACTCTGAGTCTGTAGCAGAGGCTTCTTCAACCTCTCTTGTTGTGAGTGCTTTTGGAGTAGCATTAACTGCGACAAATCTCACATATTCTTCAGATTCATGCTTGTGTACCTCTTTTGACGTGGTGTCAGACAGCAGCCTTGACAGTGAATCCGCAATGTTTTGTTTTCCCGCAATGTGCACTACTTTAAAGTCATATGGTTGCAGTCTGAGAACCCATCTTTGTATGCGTGCACAAGGTTTAGATCTCTGGCTGTATGACACCTCTAATGGCTTGTGGTCTGTGATGAGATCAAACTTCCTGCCATACACATATGGATGTAGTCTCTCACATGCCCATACCAGTGCTAGGGCTTCTCTTTCTGTTTGAGAATATCTTCACTCACAGTCTGTTAAACTCCAACTCACGTAGCACACTAGTACCTCTTCTCCGTTCTGTATTTGTATTAGCACTGCGCCCAAGCCTACAGGGCTTGCATCTGCTATGACTCTGGTTGGGGCTTCTTTGTCAAAATAGGCTAGGGTACCTGCTCTGGCTAACTCAGTCTTTAGTCTTTCAAACGCTTGCTTTTGTTCTGGCCCAAATGTAAACATAGTTTCTTTTCGAGTTAAGCGTCTAAGTGGTTCATAGAGTGTAGCAAACTGTGGTATGAACCTGCTACTGAAGCCTACCAGTCCGAGAAAGCTTCTCACCTCAGTAGCATTCTTCGGTTCTCGGGCTTCCACCACAGCTCTCACTCTTTCTTCAGTTGGGCCGATGCCTTTCTGAGTCAGCAGTATTCCCATAAACACAAGTCTGTCCATGTTGAACTGACACTTCTCTGCGTTTAGTGTCAGGCCACAGTCAGAGAGTCTCTTCATCACAGCATGCAGGCGCTTATCATGGGTTTCCTGGTCTGGTGCATGTATGATTACATTATCTGAAATGTTCTCAACTCCTTCAATGCCAGCTAGTGCATTGGCGATCTCATGCTGATATTGCTCACTAGCTGATGAGACTCCAAATATCAGCCTTTTGTATCGGTATACTCCATTATGCACTGCAAATGTAGTTATCTCTCTTGACTCCGGGGTAAGCTCTAGCTGATTGTATCCCCACTTGAGATTGAGTTTGGTGAAGATTGCAGAGCCGTTTAGTCCTTGCAAGATTTCATCCACAGTGGGTATGGGGTATCCTTCCCTGATTATTGCCTCATTTGCTTTTCTCATGTCTAAGCACATTCTGATATCTTTGTCACATTTCTTTGGGAGTACCACTACAGGATTTACCCAAGGTGTAGGTCCTTCTACACGTTCTATGATGTCCATGTCGATTAGTTCATTGATCTTTTTCTCCACTGCATCCCTCAAATGATAAGGTGTGCTACTGGTTTCACATTTGGATCAATGTACAGGGTGATCTGTTTGGTGTTTAGCTTCCCTACTCCTTTGAACACTTTTGGATACTTTTCTTTAAGAGTGTGCTTTAATAAATCTGTGACAGCCGCCACATTTTTACCTATTTTCAACACTCCTAACTTTATGGCAGTCTTTTTCCCCAGGAGTGGTTTACCATTACCTCTAATCACAATAAATTCAGCCTCTTCAGCCCTGTCACCAATCTTGATTTCACATCTGAATGCACCTTTAACTGTGAGTGCCTGTGCTGAGGAATATGCATATAAATTCCTCTGCTCTTTGGGTACATATGAGTGACATTTTATCTTTTCAGCTTTTAGCTTTTCCCATATGTTTTCTCCCATCACATTACTTGTAGCTCCAGAGTCAACTAACATTTTCAACTCTATTCCCCCAACAGAAAAGGTAAGTTTCTCAGGTACATTATCATCATTTACAGTAAATGCATAATCATCTTGTTCAACAGCATTCACATTTTGTTTCTTTTGTCTTTTTGTACGACACATTTTTGAAAAGTGGTCCTTACCATTACACTTGTGACATGTTTGTCCTCGTGCTGGGCATTTGGGATCTTTGCCCCTGTGGTCAGTGTAACCACACCTGTAACACTGTCTGTCTGTTTTATTATCATCTTTCATTTTGGTCTGTTGTTCTTCTCTTTCTTTGCTGTAAAAATCCAGTTGACCGTGTCCTCTCCTTTCTTTTCCCCGGCAACGCTCATCGCCGCCATCTGCTCCTCCACGCATTCACTGTGTGAAGCCACCTCCAACGTGCGAGTTAAGGTTAAGCCTGGACTCTCCTCAAGCAGCTTTCTCTGTACATATTCAGAAGTGCATTTACTCAGGATAGCGTCCCGTATCTGGTTATCATTGTCAGCTTGAAAGTCACAGTCTTTTGCAGCTCGCCTTAAACGTGTACAAAATTGTTGCACAGTCTCACCTGGTGTTTGGGACAATTTGTGGAAAGTTTGGCGTGCGTATGCTGCATTCACTTGAGGAACAAAATAAGTGTTGAGCGCAGTCACCGCCGCAGTGTAATGTTTCGCCTCTGCCGTCTGTGGTAGAGTGGAGAAGACGTCCTGCACGTCCTGTCAGGCCAAGTGCAGTAGAAGAGCACGTCTCCGCTGTCTGATCGCGTCTGTGGCATTATCCGTCAAAATAAGACCTTTCCCATCAGCAAACAACTCGAAGGATGTTAACCACCGCGTCCATCTCGGTCCGAACGTAGCTGGATCAGTGTAGCAGGCGAACGGTTGAATACCTAACTTTTCCATGTTAGCCCACAAATTTTCGCTAACACCGTGCCGCCGCTGGGTCTACTTCTCACAAAAACAAATCCAGGTTTGTGTCATCCTTGTCGCCATTGTTGTGTGCCCACCTTATCACTAAATTAGGCAGAGCACTCTGAATTAAATCAGGACATAAAGCACGGTCTTTATCTTGCTTTATTGAATACCGTCCATCTGACAACTAGCCACTTAACGGGGCCTCCTTCGGACAACAACATCCGGTTCAAAAGTCATCACCTTAAGACATATCAATACATGACAGGACCAATAGAATAAAACAAAATGGTAAAAAAAACAAAAAAAAAACCCCCATCAAAATTAAAACAGCCCTATATTTAAAACAAGACAAAACGGCATAGAATCAAATAATAATAAACAAACAAATAAACAAACAGAAGAGCCCTGTCTTATCTCTAAAGGCAGATTGATCCACAGTTTTGGTGCTGCTACAGCACAAGCACAATCTCCTCTAAGTTTATGCTCAGTTCTGATTACATTAAGGGACAGTCATCAGCTGGCATCTAAATACACATTTAGGGCGACCAAAAACCATCACCTCAGTCTTTTTGTCATTGAACAGATTTATCCAGAGGAGAGATGCATCAGTACAAACGATTTCATCCTTTTAACCTGAACTCTGTGAACGGCTGACTGTTCGATGTGCTAAAGAATAGAAAACATTATTTCCCATCAGGCCATGAGCAACATTCAGGCATGTAACACAGTAACACTTTTATTCTTTACATATCCAGCAGAGAGAGTTAGCTGTGTGCACTACTAAAAAAAAGGGCGTTACAATTCTCAGCACCGATCCTCTCTTTTCCTGAGTCCTTAGCAATTCTCCTTCTCACGATGACGTTTTCCTCGAGGCCAAGGAAAGAGTTTAGGGAAAGGAGATAGGGCTTTGGAGTTGACGTCACGCCGCAGTGCATTGTGGGATCGCGGCGCCATGTCAGTAGGCTAGAAGGCAAAACAAGCGCACAGTGTTGGAGTGTTGGAAGCAGGACTGCCAGAACCATGCTTAAAATCAGCGCAAAAGACAAAGGGCTGTATCGCGACCGATTGCGCCCAGACGCCAAGAGACGGTACTTTGAAAAAAATTGCGTGCATCGGTAATGTGGACCCGTATGAAATAAGGAAGTGGAGTGGAAACCCAGACGACCTACCGCCTTTGTCCTATCCCGATCTTCGCATACCTTGTCTGTGGAGTCAGCGCATACACAGCAAACCAGTTTAAGAATTATAAACCCCTGGGGGCCCACATCCAATTCACGAACGGCTGGGTGCAAGATTTGTCCGTCTTTATGCCTCCACGCTGCGACAACTGTACGTTGTCGTTAAGACAAAGGTAAGTCGGTTTGAACTTGATAACTTTCTAAACAACTTCCTTGTTAGTTTTTGATTTGCACATACAGCCAACCCATCTATATTAGCCTTGGGTCATTACAGACCTTTTATTAAAAGTGTTTTTTGTGTGTTTCAGGTACTGCACTCACAACGACTGAATGAAACTGCATTACAGCCATGGGTCATTGTGAGCACCAATGGGAGGGTTGAGGCTGCTCACTGCACATGCATGGCCAGAGTTGCAGAGACCTGCACCCATATCGCTGCTCTTTTGTTTAAAGTCGAGGCTACAGTGCGTATCAGAGGCACCAGAACTGTAACAGACGAGCCAGCATATTGGGTATTGCCCGGAAATATGACCAGGATACAGCCCGAGGTTGCACATTGACTTCTCCTCAGCAGCTACCCAAAAACGTGGTCTTGATGAAATCATAAACACACCCTCCTTTTGCCTTTGAGAGGCAAAAAAGGCAGATTCCTATTGCAACGCTGGAGGATTTGTCACCATTACTGGATACACTACTGTCAGGTACAAACACAAATCTATGTTACCTGCGCCAACCACTGTGACCTCGTGGTGTGGACAGAGAGACCTTACTGTGATACGCATCTTCCCTGATGTGGATTTCTGGGAACCATGGCTGTGTCCCAATTCAGGGTCTGCATGCTTGAAGTACGCATTTCAAGTGCGATTACGTCACCGCCACGCGACGACGGCTGTCCCAATTCAAAGTGCACTTCAAATGCATACTCCAAATGCGCCGTCAATTTCCCCAAATATCAAGCGTGGTCCGGTGCACGCTTCGTGGCCCCATATATCCCACAATCCATAGCGCGGCGGTGGGTGTGGATAATTTTGCCGCAAAATACCGCAGAAGGGAGCGGCCGAAGAGTGAACTGTCAAAAGTAAGTACTGAATATGATGTCACTTATGTGCAAATGTTTAAGAACATTAAAACATTACTGTTGGCCACATGTCGGCAAAGTTATGTGACATTAGTGATGTTTGTACTTTCAGCAGTAACTTGGTTTTAAAGCCTCTACTTCTAAATATATATACATATATATATATATATATATATAGTCGACCTTAATCTTACAGAGAATGTGATGATTTTATGGATAATTAAAGTCAGTCATATATCCACAAACACAACAAGCTGAAAGTCAGTGATGCTGCTCGGTTTGCAGTCCTGAATATGACGGCACAAGCAGGATTCACTGCACTGTTAATGTTAGCTATGTTATATTGCTGCCTCTGTTCGGTGGTGTCGAGCCAAACGGACTTTAACGTGTGTTTGAACGAGCTGACGGTTCACTCGTTAAGCTGAAAGAAAGATGCTTTAATCACAGGAGTCACACATGTGTCCACTGCACCATCTGGGAACTCTTCTTGTTTAGCACTCGTAATAACACAAACACTAAATCCTCCTTCTCTTGTGCTGTTTTGTAGCAGTGTGTACACCTGAGACTGTCACCTGTCTGTCTGTCCTGCACTCTCTCTCTGTTTCTTTCTCTCTGATTGTGGAATAAAAGTATGAACATGTATTTATAAGTTACACTTGTGTTTGAATCCTGCAGCTTATCACACATTTGATTTCCATGTGTGACGACTGCAAGTGTCCAGAGTGAGGACAGACTGAGGGACCCACTGCTGCACATCATCTGTGAGGCTTTGCACCCCTGATGATCCACCAGGACAAACTCAGCAGTGTGTGAGGAAGAGGAGGAGGAAGAGCCAGCAGCAGCTGACAGATGGAGAGAATAGACAGACTGTTCCCTGTTTGTGAAGGACTGCTAGGAAAGTTTAACATCACTAATTGTCTGTCCTGAATCAGTCTTATTAGGTAATGTTCAAATAATGTTATCATCCCAGTGTTTTCAGTGTGGGAGAAAGTACTCAGGGCCTTCAAGTTACACACTATGAAAGGCAGCAACAAGTTTAATATTCAGAAACCTAAAGTATGTATCAGCAGCAGAACGGAGCTAAAAATAAATGTTTGTTTCAGTTCTATGAAGCTTTGAGTATTTTGGATTAGTAGCACTGCTGTGTTTGTTGCATCATATTGCTGTAACTGTTTATATGCTTTATATATTCTGAGGTAAGTTGATCTATAGTGTTACATCATATTCTATAAGGATGTTATGTGTTTGTAGACTTTTTGCCCAGTTTGACCCATTTAGCAGAAGTCAGCCTGTTTAAGGCTCTGATATCTATTCTGTATGACCTAAAGCAGTTATGACATGGTCTGATTTTCTCACCCAATAAAGGAATATTTCATATATCAGTCTACTCTTCATTCTATCACCAACAGTTTTCACAGCTCATACATTTCCTTTTTACACATATATGTAAGCATTGAGCCAAATTTAGTAATGCCAACATATTGAAAGAAGAATGTTTGTCTCTTATATATAATACATCTGTATATACACTGTCAGAGATACTTGTCTTTGAGTGAAGATTTAAGGTGATAGGAAATATAAATATCTGCTACTTGCATCTTTGACCCAGAGTTCAAGCTCATATATATATGTATATTTATATTTTTATATATATATATATATATATATATATATATATATATGTACATATATATATATATTAGGGGTGCAACGATAGTCGTATCGAATATTGAACCGTTCGATACAGTGCTTTCGGTTCGGTCCGCATGTGTATCGAACAATACAACATTTTTAATTTATTTTATCAACTTTTCTTCTGACGATGCTGTCTGTGTTGAGAGCTCAGTGGATCTGCGTTTGACTACTCCGCCTAGGCTGCACTGTCGAGCGCAGATCCACTGAGCGCCAGCGCAAGCTAGCAAGACAGAAGCTAAGCTCGTTGCAACATGGCAAATTGAACCTCCCCGCCTGCATTCAGATCTGGCTTTTGAAACTATTTTGGTCTTCATGTGAACCATGACCCTGAAGGTAAGCCGTCATGGACAAAAGTAAAACAGTATGTAGGATGTGCCACGCAATGCTCAATTACATGGGTGGGAACTACTGTGTTAGCGCAGTTAGCTCGTTAAAGTGTTGACTCTGTCCAGCCCCAAGCACGGGTCGATCCGCGGTAGCTCGTTAAGGGAGATTCGCCGTGTTGTGGCGTTAACGTCATTTCAGATTAATGCTGACAGCACTCGTGGGAACACAATGAATATGACTGCACATTTACGCCGACATCATCCTAGTGCAAAGACAATTGGAAGCAGACAAAAACAACAAGCATGCATGCTACAAACTTTACCCGAGTCATTTAGACAGCTGTTAGCACATGATTCTCCTTATGGGGACCTGATATATTTAATATGCTGCTGAGAATATACCCAGAAGAAGCGTATAGTATAGCTTTTATTTTGGAAAGAGCCATTTTTCTGTAATAAACTCTCTTTTCCAAAGATGAGGGATTTCTCCATCAGATTTATTTTTTTATTACTTTGTTGTTTTAGCAACATTACATTTAAAAACTGTACTTTAAAGTTAAAATATATATTTATAATTTTAATAAATGACAAATTAAAGAAGCATGAACATTTTTT